>WEIV01026533.1:41605-61394 GCA_013390005.1 Calyptomena viridis
AGTTTCTTAAATATCTTTCTGTTTATTCTCTTGATCCAATTGGCTCCTAGAAATATTAAAACTGAATGCAGCAATTGTACTTACTCACAAAACCACGATTCCATGATCCTTAACACCTTCAAGGTCAGTCATCATTAATGGAGTAGAAATGTTTTCAAAGAAATAAGGACAAATTTTTCACCTTGACCGCAAAGAATCATATCGGGCTTGGTATTGGGCACATCACTGATGAAAGGTGCTTGACTGAAATGTGAAAAATAATCCAAGTCAGGAAGTCATTATAATACTGTTTCAGCAAAATTAAATGTATACCATTTTTCAGTGGTTTTTTTTAAAGTCTTAATCCATCCCAGATTAATTTTCAAAATCTTTATTCTTTACATTCTTTAAACAACCAAGAACTTCTGAAACTAGAGATGTTAGCCTGTACTCCTTCTAAGTTTAAAAGGCATTGCATTTTTCTTAAGCCTAATTCATGTTTACTTTCCTATAGACAACCACCTCCATTTTGGAACCTGAAATATCTGATGAGTTGAATTTTTCAAATCTGTGATGGTCTGTTTATTTACTGCCTTTTCATCAAAAACTGTTTATTGTTGCTGTCAGTCCAGAAGAGGCAAGTTGTCCAAACATAATCTCTCTTGGCAGATCTTCCTTATAGGGTGATCTTGTGATAATAAAGCCTCGTACAAGGGTAACTGAAATAGCTGCCTATTTAAATACAGTCTCTCGGGGATTTTTCCCCAAATTTAATTCCTATGTGTTATGATACTAAACACACACTTCAGACAATGAGGGCCTTGTTTCCCGGAATAATGTTAAATAGTTTAGAGGACCACAGTTGATTATCATCACCTTGAAGTGCAGCAGCATCTTCAAGATCCTCCAGGCCAACTGATACACCTAGACACCAAGGCACTAGGAGGAAACTTCAGCTTAGCCATGGGTCTGGCCGTGCCACTGTATGTCACGTATCTCTTCCAGGTATCAGTTTGTAGATCTCTGCACAGTAATATATTATTCAGGATAGACATACTTTGTGACTGTAGCACACCAAAATAGAAAACACCCCAGGGAATTTGAATCCTAGGACATTTTCTTATAAATCCTATCAGTCAGCAGGACCTTCCTCTTATTTTAGCACATTCTACTAAAGCTAAAACTGTTTTCTCAACCTGTCTTATATGTATTGCATTTACATTACATTACTTTGAGATCTGTCTGAGAGATTACATGTTAGATTTGCAGGAGACCTCTACTAGAATCTGCAGTGGGGACTCTGGTGGTCATCATCCTAACAGTCAGAAATTGCTAATTTGTCATTAGGAAATCCACTTGGCAACAATACGAACAAAGCATCTCCAATTGTTTTAAAGTGACTATGTCCTTCTGCAGTTTCTGGTTCTTCTGGTTTTTGTGCCTTGATCCCCAATCCTCTTTCTTCCTTCACATTTGTTATTTGCCTTTTACCAGGGAGAAGTTGAATTTGTTGTGGAGCATATAGCTATAAAGATAAGGTTCTAATTTTCTTTATTTTTCTTCCAGCTGTATAAGAATAGAGGGCACACCTCTTGTTCAGTGTCAATTATTAGACAAAAAAATTAAGGTCTTTCACACATGCAAGTTCACCACAAATGCAACTATGCCTTGCACAGTTGAAGCATATTCTTTATTACAACAGAGCTTCTCCTTCTCTGGATAGTGATTAATCAATAGATTGATTATCTCCGGGCTGTGTTTATTTTATTTGACTGGACTGGAAACACAAGGAATTTCTGCAAAGTATTTCTTTATTAATTCTTTCCATAAGCCCAGTTTCTTTAAATTCATTCATTAAAAATCAGAAAACATACCTTGTAACAGTTTGTTGCTAAGCTTTGCTACTTCTTTCATATTTTGCAGTGGCTTTGGTTGTATCTGTCTCCAGTATTTGCTTAGTTTCATATATAGAAGGGAGTCAGAGAAGAGAGAAGTTTCACCCAGACCAGGAAGGTTTTTATTTTTTTTACTAGTTTCTTATTACAGTGTTGGAAGAATATTACTTGTTTTCCCAGTTTGATAAGGAAAGGAACCTGAAGAGCAAGAGTGAAAAAAGATGAAGAAAAGACTTTTTCTTCTTGAAAGTAGTAGTATGTTTGTACATGCCTTTTACATGAGAACAGAAGCTCTTGTTCTTCCACATTCTAAACCATTTTATCCAAATTAAAAAACCTGTAGATTTGATATTACACATGTGGTCTTGGCCCTGAGCAGAGAAAAGAGGTTACTTGGAAAATGAGAATTGGGTCCTGAATTCCTAACTACTTCTTTTTGAATTGTCATTCAGTCCAGGCCCACAACTTCTCATAAATATGTTCTTTTTTGCAGTGGTATGAATTTTTTGAATTCTGGGAAATTTTGTCAGCACAACCTTTTCCTCTTTAACAGACCTAAGACTTGCCTAACTCTTCAAGCTTGTATTTGTGCTTGTGCCACCTGACCACCTGAAATGGAAACACTAGTGTTACATGAAAGGGCAGGACTGCAGACTAGCAGTGCCTGGAGTGTTCCTGCTGATGATTATTTCTAGGGGAAAGAATAAGGTTCTAGATTGTCCAACACTGCATATGCATTATTTCCCTAGAACTCTCTCATTCCACGCTTTGCTTGGTGTTGATCAGTCTGTGTTTATTAAGCCTTGAAAGAAGAGAGGAGTAGGATTGTTTTTAGATAACTTATTCACAGGTTTCTGCCGGAGCACAAACCATGGACATAGTGCACTGTTACCACACTGCAATTTAGAGGCTCTTTCTGTAAAAGCCTGCTGTTATTTCATATATGTTCTTGCTGCTGATAATCAGAGGATAAACAACTTTCATAATAACACTGCAATGCCCCCACCCCCACCCAGCAGCCTGACAGTTGACTTGATGGTTAAGCCACGAACTTGTAGCAGCATTGGGTAGCTAATTTCCAGATAGCAGCCTGCCTTTCTGGTCAGCATGGGCTCTGTCACTCATGGTGTGTGGTTTCAAAGAGCTGGGCAGGTTTAGCACACAGGTCTGTAAAGGCCTGCTTCCTCATGCAGAAGTTTTGGACTGTTGTACTTTTTGGACTTTTGTACTGTTGTACATCAGTAATCACAAAGTGATGTGATTTGATCCTCTGTGTTAGTTCAGTTTCAGAAAACACTGTTGGATATTTTTGGGAAATTAGTATCATTCATCATGTCGTGCAAAGTGATGGACACTGATAAATCCATAGATTACATATCCCTAGATTTTCTCTTTTTTAACCATCACCTACATTCGTTTTACCACCTTCCATGTCTTTTAGCAGTGCATTTCCTCTTAAGTTTCAAGACCCATCTGCACCTCTCTACACTGCTTCTGCAGTTTGTGAACTCCCCAGCTGAGGTTACAAGTAAATGTCCCACAATAACCATTCTAGCTCCATATTGCTGCAGGCTGAGCTGCATGCCAGACCGTCAGAACTGTGTGTGACCGAGAACTGCAGTCATTCTGCTTTTAAAGCCAGGAAGGAAAAATAAAGAAGTTATATAGCGCACCATAAACTGATTCTCAGAGATGTTTTGCTCAGTGGTATGGTAGTGAAACTGGGATGTGCCCTTTCCTATTCCATTGTTCTATATGCAAAATCCTGGTTAGATACTGCTAAGAAGGCTTGATGAGGTTTTCAGGAAAAAAATGTAAGTAAAGGAAGGCGTGCTTCAAGGTAGAGCTACCTACACACACCAGGAAGATATCCAACAGTGTGTCCTCATTGCTTGCATAGTCCAGCAGTGCCATCGTCTTCATCCTATGAACTTGGAACTCAGAAACCCTGCATTTGAGCTCAGAGAGATTCAGATTAAATCAGTGAGTGAAAAGAGGAGAAAGTGAAACAAATGCAGTGTAGGGAGAGGAACTCAAGCTCTTTCATATTCACTTCTCTGTGAAAACTCAGGGCAGACACAAGAATTCAGAAAGCAAAGAAACATTCACTTGTATTGAATATTTATGTAAAACAGTCTAAGATTATGGGAGAACAGGCAAGAATAGGAGGGTAGGAGGGTCCATGAAGTGGAAAATTATGTGCAAATATTCTCACAGGATCACAGAATTAACTAAGTTGGAAAAGACCTTTGAGATCATTGAGTCCAACCTATTACCTAACACAATCTCATCAACTAAACCATGGCACTAAGTGCCACATCCAGTCTTTTTTTTAAACATTTCCAGGGACGGTGACTCCACCACATCGCTGGGCAGCCCATTCCAATGGCAAATCACTTTTGAAGCACTTTAGGCAATGTAGCATGAGGTTCAAATAAATGCTCCAAAGCAGAGGTGCTAACGTACAGGTAATGGAACATGGAAGTATTCTTAAGTATGTGTGTTAAATGCATCTAGCCCAAAGCAAACACTTGACAGCCAGTTGGGTCAAACATATGATCACTTTGAGGCATGAGGCTTACAATGAGATCAAGAAGTAACAGAGCTATTTGCTTTAAATAGTAGTCTGTTCCTTTCTGGGCTGGCTCCAAATGTTAGGAGTAATCACACATATCTCCCCACATGAGGGTCCCACCTGTCATTCCTTTCACTATCACTCCCTTCAGCCTCAAGAGAGATTTTGTAAGCTCTTATTTTCTAACTGTCTCCTTTCCATTTTGAGTAGGTCTTGTTACCAAAATGTAGACCTGGGCTGCTTTTGGGCATGGAATTGATGACAACAATGAATTAAGACTTTAATCAGGCTGGGGAGCCTGGATCTGTACTGAAACAGGTTAAAAAAAAGTCATAATAGTTTGCCAAAAATATCTAGTGCTATGATAGATAATTTAAAGCATAGAGACAAGCCTAATATTTAATCAAGTGAGATTAATGCATGGTAAAACACACACTGCCTTGTCCATACAAGATTTATCAAGCATATTTGTTAGCATATGTTAGCTAACAGGTGTTAGCTTCAAATTTCTAGACAATCTAGGGACTGATATGAGTCTGAAGCTCTGAGTATTGATTTAACTGCCTTTTTGCGGGGGTGAGGAGTGAGGAGGTGGAAAGTGTTTGCTCTAGCAAGCAGGTTCTTCAAATATTCATTTCAGTTTTGAGAGTGTCCTACTCAGGGAAGCATCTTCTGTAGTCCCAGTTATATTGTAGTTATTTATAAACAGTTATGGGTAATATTTCATATTGATACTAGAGTATTAATAATAACCAGATGAAGTTGCAACAGGATAGATTTATTCTGTATCTTTTATCTTACAAGAGAGGATTTTTCTTTTATCAATTTATTTTCTCTCCCTTTCCTGCCTTTTACCAGAGAGTTCTCTTCTTTTTATTTTACCAACAAACTGAATTTAGCATACCTTTGAACCTCCAATAATTTGAATATTTATTTTGTTTGAATGTTTATTAAAGTCTGTGTAAAAGTAGTTCTATGTTTCAGTAACCTTCCTATCCATTTATTTTTACTGACTTGTGGTTTTATTAAAAGTCTCATGATAAGTTGTGTTTTTCGTATTAAAAAGAGAAAATATTTCTTGCTCATTGTAGAGAACAGGATGTAGCTTGAAGAATGGAAATTCAGTGAGAAGAGAAAATCTTCCAAAAGTTATATGATTTTTGAACTAATCTAATGATCTGCTGTGGTCTGGCTCTTGATTTTTAACTGGTGTTCTGGGCATTCCCCACCCTATTCTCAATGAAAAAGCAGGTAGCCCAAAGCCACAGAGTTAGAGTTCCAACTCTGGAAAGACTTGGGATTTTTCTACAAGAATGGGATGGTGATTCATTTTGTGCTCTCACAAGACAATCATGCAGCTGCCCCTGTTTCAAAATCAGCAGCCCCGCCAGCTCGTCTCCATCAGCCTTGAGAAAACAGGAAGCAGAAAGGCCACCACAGGAAGCGGTGCGCTCTTACACCCACCCCAAAAACTGAGCTGCTGAACCTATTGCAAAATGTTAACAGAACACTGCAGGGAACACAGAGAAAGAGATGAGAAATCTGCTGACCTTTGGGTGCCTGTGCAATTCCTGGCTTCAATTTCTCAGGCCTGCAGCCTAACTCAGTCACCATGTGCTGTTTCTCAGTCATTGCAGATTAAATCCCCTATAATAGGTTGTTCTTATCCAGAATGTGAAAATATTTTCTTAATTATTTTGTTTCATCCCCAAGATTTGTACAGAAATGCCGTAAGAAGCTTCTTGCCTGGAGGGCTGACAGACACTGAAAGATAGAAATAGAGAAGGTGGAGGGGACTGTGTTCTGTTCATCATGATTAACTATGTACTCATTTCCTTGGCAACATGGAAGAAATGGGTGTTTTTACAGTGGAGATCTATATGTATATCTTATGACTTGGATGTTTTTCATATTAAAAAAGAAAAAATATTTCTCACTGTCATGGTTTCAGAAAAAGACTGTAACATAAGATTTCAGAGAATAGAGATGGCTTCTGCATATAAAAGAGGTGCAAGATGGACTGCTCTTAGGTAAAAAACAGTTCACTGGGGGGTTGCTGTGGCACGTGGAATAGAACCGGGAATGGCTGAAAGAGAAGAATGAGATATTCCATAACAAACAAAAGAGAGATACAACATGCCAAAATATTTTAAATTTGAGAAGGTTTTTTGTCATGTTTGTGTACTAAAATCATCTTGAAAATTTATTCTGCAAAATCAAAGGGACAAAATGCAAATTTATATGCTGATGATGGATGAGTAATATTTTAGTAAAAGATTTTACATTAAAAAAGCAGGACTTGTGAATTAGTGAAGCTACTTCAAAAGAAGTGCAATAATAAGAAGGCAGGAGAGATTCAGGAATGGAAGATGATGTTAGCTATTGAAGCTAGATCTAAGCATTATTTTTGTGTTAGATGTTTAATTTGTCCAGTTAATGCAGATTTGACAATCTGGTCCTGGAAGCCAAACATTTTCTAAATTCCTGTTAAATTCTCTACATTGTTTTAGCAAAATTCAGAGTGAAAATGAATTGCCTAGCTTTCCCTTTTTTCCTCCTCTCCCCTTTTGTTTTTAATTGATTCAGTCAGTAAAATCAATTATTCCTTGACTTCCAATCGAACTGAGAAGAATAGTCAGATTCCTGAGAATCAGTGCTCAGCATTACTGGAAGTTGAAGAATATTAAGAGCTGTATTGCAAGAGTGCTGAAAGTCCTACACAGAGACAAAATGTAGATTTCAAGAAAATGTCATCAGAACATTAGAGAAATATCCTTGGGAAGCTGGCTTGGTTTTACTAAAGCAGCAAAGCTGTAGAATCTCCAAGCAGTCTTGCCTGGATGTGGATTACAGAAAAATATCCAGGAGAGTGGAAAAATTTTTTACATCTTTGTCTCTCAGCAGTGCCTCCTAAGTCTCTCCTTTCTCGGTCACAGTTCAATTGAACTTAATCTAGGGCAAATTAAAATGCAGCTCTACCAAAATCAAATCGCATATTTTACTTGTTGCTTTACTATGAGGAGACTTCTATCCAGATTTCTGTTCTCCAAATTGCTTTGGAGTGGAGTTTATAACACTTCCAGCACATGTTACTTTTGAAAATACCAAATCTGAGATAAAAACTTCATTATACTTCCTTCTGAAGTAACTCATTCTATACAGATTTACTTCTGTTTTGCACAGTCATTCAGCAGGCAACTTCAGTTTGTCTTGTAACTCCCCTCATTGCATTAACTCTTAACAGTACACACTCAGGAATTTTTCTAAAGCTCACAACTGTGGTTTTTTTCCTGCCATGAAATAAATTTTCATTTTAAATGTGCTCAGAGATTAGCAACATGACTAGTTCCAAAATTATCACATCCATATTCTTCTCAATTTGATCTAACACCTCTCTCTTCCTGATGGTTATTTTGTTTGTTGGCTATTTTCAAAGTTCTAAAAATATTATTAAAATCTTGATATTTACTGGACAGAATACCACTGTGCTGTGTCTTTTCTCCTGAAAACCATGATAGCTACCATTTTCTCTTGATGCCAGACTAGGGGAATATAAGGTCGATCTTGTTTTTTTCTAGTAAACTGTCCTGGTTCACATTCTTGTCACGGATTTTGCATGGAGAGATTTTTTTTTGACAAATCAGAATACACTTAAACTCCACGATTTATCTTACCACTGTGCATCCACACTCAAAAATACCCAACAAAAAACCTCACTATCTCAGTTACATTTGTTGTCAACATTGAACTCTGTCCTGTTGGGAATACTGTGCACATTCATAAGATTGGACTTCTGGAACTCCTAGGCATGTAAATGTGAAAATTAGCCTATCTTGCTAATCTTGCCTATCTTGCTATTAGCAAGGAAGATATCCTTACCATGCTTTTTATTATGAAAATCCATACTGAAAAGCAAACATTTAGAAAAAAACTATTCCACTAGTTCTTCTTCATTTACTTTATTCAACTTTCACTACAACTCAAAATTGGCTTCCAATTTTTTTCCAGAGTTCTGGTTTCACACTTAGTATTTATTGAGATTGATTTTTTACATTATGACCTGTCCAAACTGACTGTTATTAACTTCTCCAGATAAAAGTTTAAGTCTGGATGGAAAAATCACACATTATCATTCATTTTCATTGCACTAAAATACAGAGCCAATGAAGGTGATCTGGGAAACCAGGGATTTTCAGTCCTCTTAAACTTTGTGTGCTTATTAGACTAGATCGTGGTCTATGCAATTTGTACCCTATTAGTAGTCTAATATGCAGTATGAAAATAATCTAATGTGTGAGGCAAGAAATAGAAGGAAAGGGGTTTATTATGCAAATGAACCCAGAAAGTGTTCAGGACTAGTGACTTTTAAGTGCTTAGGAAACTGAGAGATTCCTGCAGTCAGACTTTTTCTGTGCCTCTCATTGGAGAAAGCATAGATTGATTGGATTTGACACAGCCCTTTGCAAGTCAAGTAGGTACAAAACTGCCCTTAAAGCTAGAAAAAACACCCTCTGTGAACAAAGATGTAACTCATATTAAACTGCATCATGTGGGTGCAGATTGGAAAATGGAAATCAGTCTTTAAAATATGGACATGATCAGTGTTTTGAAGAACAACATATGTCCTACAGGGGGTTATATTAGTTACCTGTGATTGGATTTCAACCAATTATTTCTTACTGTTTTTTCAGAGAGAACTCTCAAAATTGCAAGCTGCGGGTATCCCTCCTACCTATGGCTCTGCCTGGGTAGTCTCTGAGCTGGCTTCTCTAGTTTTTCTTTCAGCTGTTGTTACCAAGAGTATAGAAAGTCTCAAGTAAAGCCCTGATGCACTGATTTATAGACTTTCACTGAGAGCAAAAGGAAGCACTGTTTCTCCAGTAGCCATTCTATAACACACATTTCTTACTTCAAACACATCTGTGTTTTTATTTGAAAATTATTTTGCACACTTCGTATTGTCCCTTCATGTGTTCTCTTAAATTCACTGGCAAGGTTATTACTCCGGTTGTTTGGTATCTTTACAGTCTTTTCAGCAGTCAGCAGCTTCTTTTAACCCTTCATGACCTAATTTAGCTAAGATAGAACCCTTTAGAACTCCTTTTGTGAAATATGGTTCAGATTTATTTGATTATTCTGTTGTTCAGTTGTTTATATTCATTGATAAAACTGAAAGACTAAAAAAGAATTGGAACAATGGAGAGAGAAAAAAACAAAAGGAGGGCTGAAAGCACAGAACCAAGTTTCATCACTTTCAGAATAAAATATATTTTAGTCCATTAATTTCTCAATTCAACCTTAGATAAAAGCATTTTTACAATAATTTAAGCATGATTTTGTTTAATTTCACTGTTTACAATTTCTACAGTGTGAAAGGGAAACAGTTTGTTCTGTTACACACTTTAGACTAGATTTTCATAGGTCCTGAGCTCTCTTGATTTCAGCTGAAGTCGTTGGAACATTTAGACTACTAGATATTTTATCAGTAAATAATCTAATCTTCAGAGCTGAATACAATCTATATATGATCTATAGGATCAATAGTACTTTATTAGCTTTAATAAAACCAGTATTTAAAATATGCAAATGGCATCTTTTGAATTACAGGGTTTCTACATGCCAACTCCAATCTGGTTCCACTAAATTTTCTCAGAGGCAGTAACTTCCTTGTGTCAAGATTATGTGACAGAGATAGAGCAATGTTCAGGACAGACCTGACCTCAGAGAAAGAGCAGAACTTTGTTTCCTTTCTTTGTGAAAATTTTTAGCAGTTTTAGCCTTATTCAAGATTCTGTTTGCCTCAGGTTTCAATTATGCAGATGCCCACAGTGCTTTTTCCCTTTGAGCAGACAGCCTGAGTCTGAATCAGATGACAGAATGGTTGGACAAGGTTGTCTAAGGACAATGTCTGTTCTCCTCTAGACATTGCAAAGGAAGAGACTGCAACTGCCATAGACTTGCCTGGTAAACCCACACTTGCTTATTCTTTAGCCCTCAGAAATGTAAGAACTTTCTTTACTGCATAAAACTTTAGAAAATCAGGTAGAAGATTTTCCTTAAGATGGGCTAAGAAGCACTATGAGTAGATCAGCTCCCATCTTCTCTGATTTTTCAATGCTTCCTAACTTAATTTTAATTATTGTTTTCCACTGAAGAGTTAAAGATTGATTTTTGTGCAACACCTTCCATTATGTTCAGTCTCTAGCCTTCAAAACCATATCTTGATCTCTATTGTTACGTGCAATGAAGCTCAGGTTCATTTAGGATTTGTATTTCCTGTGAGGAAAAATAACTATGACTTGTAGGAAGAGAAAAATAATTAAAAATAAAATTTACAAAAAAAAAAAGAAAAAAAAAAGGCAAAAAGGGCATTTCTAGTCTGCATTTCTTCCAGTTGGTGATAAGCTTGACTGTCTCTTTCTCTCCTCCACCCATGCAAACACTGAGCTTTGTTTCTCTAGATCACAAGTGGCATGATTTTGCATTTCTGCCTGCTGCTTTGGGTGAAATAAAGCAATGAGGCTTTGCAGAGTGGGACAGCGGGGTGAAGTGTTTCTTGCTGTCTTGATTCTTTCTTTCTCTTTCAAAGTGAGTTGTACTAATCCTTGTGGGAAGGAAAAAGATGGTGGTTTTGCACAAATATTTTCAGTGACTCTCTTTTTCTTTGGCAATCTTGGAATTTCCCTGAAGGCTTTTGGTTCTTGCAAGTCCTCTGATATATTTTTTTCTTCAGTTTATCTCCTAAGTCTCTGAGCCCCAACCAAACTTGGTCACTTTCTTCCATAAATATAATGGAAAATTAACCTTTGAACCATCCAGACCATTTGGAACACCAAGGTTGTAATAAACTACACAAAGATGTAGAGGTATGGGTGCTGGTTGCCTCTGGTAGATGGATTTTATCAGAAAAGGTAGTGCTGATTTGTATCGCTCAGCCACACCAAGGTTATACAAAGAGCAGCAAAGCCCCAGGAGCATAACAGTCGGTCTGCTTTTAACCTCAAACCTTTATCTCTCACAGCCAGCTTCCTTCCCACACCACAAGCACCACGTGTTATTTTACACTGAAGCAACACTCAGCAACCGAGGTCTATCTGCCCAAAGAATGGAAAAGGAAAAGGAGGATGACATGAACACAAGATGGGTGGGCAGCACAAGGATTAACAATTGTGGAGCAATACTCTTATGAACTAGGGCTAACCTACTACCTGCCACAGTGTGAACTTTAGAGTGGTCAGAATGGGCTTTTTATCAGTCATTTCTTTTTGTCCCAAACTGTTACCTTCACCTCTAGGTGATAAGAAGTGAATTTGACTAACAACTGCTGAATGAAATGAGAGAAAGCTGAAGGGTGATAGCACCTGCTCCAATCTGCCGGAAGGCACTCATGACTAAAAACTGTGTCCCCCCAAGCCCCAGGGGGATACATGCATTGTACATGAAGGCTGGTGGCAGCTCCCAAAAAGTTCCATTACTACACAGTCATATCACCTCACCTTTGATTTGAAATTTGTTGAACCCCACAAATAAGCAAGGAAACTGATTGTACTCTTTCATGCATTCTCTGTAACTTGCCTCTACAGGGGGAAGAATGGTGCTTACTGGAGTTCAGAAGGAGCGGGGCCTTCTAAAACCTTTTGTGGGGTATAAATCCCTGACCATATGTGCCTGGAGAACAAAAAGAAAACAGGAAAATCTGAAGCCTATGGGTAAGAATGTGTTGATAATGTCTGAGTAAGAATATGTTGATATTTACTATTTAATCACTAACAAACAAGACAGACACTTGGCTGTTGAAGTTTTCATGATTAATATGTTGCAGAAATCAAAATAGTATTTCTTACTCTTCACCTCCCTGATACGCAACATAAAATGATAAACCGTCTATAAACATGAGATGGGGTAAGCAAAAAAAAAAAAACCAAACCACCAGAGGCAGCTGCAGAGACCAGCAGCTGTGACACACACAGGAAATTTGGATGGAAAGAACCATTAGTGCATTGAGACCATCTCCTCGTCTGTTAGCAGGGCCAGCCCCCTTTTAGCAGATTTTGAAAAGGCAGCTCCTTCATGAGAGATGTAGTTGACTTTAGGATTTTGTGCTTCTTAAATAGTCTCTCAGGCAAAATGTCTTTTCAGATATCAATCTCTGTCTCACCTTTTCTAATTTGAACTTGCATCTATCTGCAACAGAAACAGACCTATCCTCTGTATTTCAATGACCTGTCAAGATACCATTTTGCTCAGTGTTATCCAAAAAATGACCATCAATTGCATGATAACACCCATCCTAGGACAGGCACACGATGACCAGGAACAACTATTTTGCAGCCAATCTATTGAATTATGTATGCGTGTCTTAATTATTAGAGGGAATAAATAGAAAGCAAGACCTACATGTCTCTTGGCCAAAATGCACATCTCTTTCAAGTCTCAAATGCTACAGTTTTGCTTTGCAGACAATCTGCTTATCCTCTCAGTTCCTTAGTAGTTGATAAACACAAGCTCAAATTGTAGAGACTTTGTGACAAGTCTATACTTGGGTCATCCTGATTTCTGCTCGTAATCTGACCAATTTCAAATTAATTCTGAGGAAGAAGTCAAAAATAAATGTTCCATGTATAACTGGATAAATTTCATGGCCATGCAGTGTACAAGTATATTCAATCCAAATTTAAAACCTTCTATTTCACCATAGTACAAACTACTAAAGATACAGAATGGAAGATTTTGAAAAGCCACAGCTGGAAAACTACTAATTGCACTGGCAAAATCAGAGCTCTGAAGTCTCATCTGGCTCTTAAGCCCAGTTTGTCATCTTGTCCATCTTGCCAGACATAGAAAACCATGTGTTTTCTCTCAAAGTCCCACAGCAAACCATGTGGAAAACAAAGAGCTATAAATAACTCCTCCCCAACATGAAGGGTGACTAATCTGCTGCTTCCAATAATATCATCCTCCAAACCCCTAAAATTTTCCTATGTGTTTACCTGTCTTTGTATTAAAGCTACATTGCTGTCCTCTTTTCCTGATCACCTCTTTCTTGAGATCTCATCCTACTACCTTTGGTGTTGTCTTTCAGTCTTCCAATACTTGCAAAAATGTCACTTTAGCTAACTGTAACCTCTGAAGTACATTTGTGGAAAGGCAGATTTCATAAAAGAAAATGGAATAGCAAATTATGACACAGGAGAGCATGATCTACTGTTTAGGATCTGGGTTGTAATCTGGGATATTGGGTTAATTCTCTGTCTTCTTGGCTTACCAGCTGGCCACTTGCACTCTATACGCCTTTATTTTCCTGTTGGTCATGGGCGGTACATGTTTAGTGCCTTGTTTGAAGTAGAATACTGTGTCTAAAGAAGAGCAAATTTTTTGAGATCTTTTAATTAAAAAAAGAATACAGGGAAGGGTTTTTCCCTCCCACTGTTACTGCTGTCACTCACTCTTTATCAGTTATGGGGCATAAATCACTCAGTCTTGAATCTGCCCTATCTTTAATGGAAATACAGTAGCAAAAGTGGTGTCAACTTTACTTATCATAGGCTAATGATTTCAAAGGGATCATAGTTCAGCAGTTTTATAGACATTTGTATAACCGTGGTACAACAGGATGTTTTTCTCAATAGAATTGGGATGCATATATTTGAAACTATGAGATACACAAAGCACATGATAGGGAAGTTTATGCAGAGTTTTATGGTTTGTTTTTAGCTAGGCACTTAGTAATGACTATGCAAGTATTTTTAATTTTGTCTTGTGTTTCAGTGTGCTACGAGCCAAACAATGATAGTTGAGTTGAGAAAGGAAGATGAGTTCATTTGTTGTTAAAAAAGAAATTTTTCACACGACCTAAGTCACACAGTTAAGTCAGTAGCATATCTTTTTAACTTATCTTCATTTCTCTCCAATGATTTCTTCTATAGGTTCTGCCTTCACTTTTTGCATTTAATTTCAACCTATGTTACAAGATTTTTTTATTGCATGTGTATAATTCAACTAAATGTTGTTCTCACTTGCTGCTAAAATAATAATAGCAAAAATAACTATTTTTAATGCATTCAAAGTAAATTATTTGTGTTGGCTACATTATGTCATAATTCCAGAGTAATTAGTTATTTTGAATTCATGATGTATTTTGGTGATCTTAGGGTGAGTCATAGTTCATGGTGAAGACTGAGTAAATGAGAACTGAAATTTTTATTGCTTTTCCATATTTTCTTTTAGAGTACAATTTTGTTTGTTAGCTGAGTGTAAAATAAGAATTTGTAAGGAAACAGCAGAGGAACAGGATTCTGGTGAAAGAAATTAAAACTCTCTTTTCATTTGTGAATTAAATTAGTGAATTTTTTCTAGATTTTTCTAGCTGATGTCATAGTTTTCAATTGAATTTCTGCAAGAGATCTATAGGTATTTTTTCCTGATAATTTGTTTATGCAGCCAAAGTCTGGAAGTTTCCCCTGAATACTTTAGCAAATCTATGTGAAGTTTATGTACTAGTTTAAAGTAAGAAAGTTAAATCTCACTGGGCTATGAAAATATGGCTTTGAAACGTATCTGATCATAAAACTTCTAAATGCTTATGAATTTATACATAGAAAATTTTGATCATAATGAAGTTTTTGGATGGCTTCATAATGATCTCTTGCTTTGTTTGTGTTTTGCCAGGCCTCTCACACTTTCTCTTTGACATAAGGAAGTCTTGCTCCATGCATGTTTTTAATATTTTGGTAACTTCTTGTCTCTGGTCATCACTGTCTTCCCGACTATAACCATGTCTCCTCCTGTCTTTTTTTATGTCCTTCTCATGTCTTTCTGCCTTGCCTAGTGCTTTTATATTCCATGCATCTCTTTCCAGATACAGTACCATTTTCTTTACTCAACACTCTGGTTTGTTAGGAGTTTAGTTACAGTGCTGAAAAGTCAAACCATAGTCGAGCTCCACCTACAGGCTTAGGAATAAAGCCTGCTGTAACTAAGCACCCTAACAAAATATTTTTGTAGCGTAAATAAGTCTTCTCCGTGGGAGGTCAGATTTTTAAACGTACAGTGTATCATTTGAAAAATTCCCTTGGGGCTTTAATCTTGTAGGCAAATCTCTTAGAAACTGTTTCCAAATGGCTTTTCATGGTGAACAGTCCACACAGTGTCTGCTCAGCAAAGCTGTTTTTTAGCAGGCCAGAATCAAATCTTCATTGTGTCTGTACATGTGTTTTATCTTGGCCTGACGGAGGAGAACTCAGACTGCTTCACCTGTACTGCCAGTGCAGGAGGAGCTAGGACAAAAATCAGTGACATTTTGACACAGACAGGAAACAATGAGAGGGAGGGGGGCTTGTTTCTATAAGATAAATAACATTTCTGTGACTCCTGTATCATGATTCAGCAGCTCTGATGTCAATTTACAGTAACAAAGAAGAGGGGAGATGGTCTGTGTGGGAAGGAGTGTTGACAAAAGCATCTTGTATAACTTCCTCTGGGCTCCTCAGCTGTGTTATCACGGGTGGGCAGCTGTGTAGTGCAAGCCCAGCATCCAGGGAGCAAAGCCCCAGACTGCTGAGAGGAGGTCTGTGGCAAGAGCAAGAAATGAGGGTGATAGATAAGCTTTCAAACTCAGGATCTGTGATCTTTGTGGGTTCACTGGCTCTGCCAACCAGCAAATGCATTTGCACAGTGTAAGTAAATGCCTGTGCCGGCAAAAAATGTGCTGTGCTCAGAGTATAACCCGTTTCTGACAGTGCATGATTGGTGAAGCTCAGAAATACAGGATGAACATAAAAATATCATGGCTGACTAGAATATTTCTCAGTTATCTTTTCTCTATCACTATTGTATCTGATACCACCCATATCCAATTAAGATCAGTTTTACAGACCTCATCTTTGAAATGCTACACCTGCATGCCAATTTTCTCCTCCTAAGACTTTCTTTGAGTTATTCTCTACACTACTTTTCTTGCCTCAGGCTTCTTGTTTCCTTCTTCTACTAATGCTATTGATGTCTTTGCTAAATTTACTTCTGCTCTAATATTTCTATCCTTGATTATAGCACCAGGAAAGTATTGCTGCGTACTGGATTGCTCATTTTGGATGTTGCATGTGAATTGTTCTGTTAAACCAATTTCTCAGATTACTGGTAACATGTTATTGTGAATGTTAGTTGCAATTTGTTAGTGACAATTCTCTTTGCTATTCTTTTTCTGAATCCTCCTCCATAATGTCTACCACTAAGTTTCAGTGTTGCCTGTGACACTCCCACTATTGATCTAGCCCTGGGCTTGTCAACTAGAAAAGAAAAAAAAAGGGCTTTCCCCACCTACTTTGAGTACCTCAGATGAACTTTGCTATCAATTGCACTTTTTTTAGCAGCAGCTTTATACAACTTCTGTCATCTTGGACAAACAGAAACGGAAAAACCCTGATCTCATGGTTTTCTTCCGTCTTTGAGAACTTATTTCATAGTGCAGTATGTCAGACTGAAACATAGCAGGAGATGCTGTCCTTGGTCTTTTTACAGAACTATTTGTACCAACCTACTGAGTAGTTTTGTGTTCTACCCAAAAGGAGACTGCACAGATTAATCAAGAGTCTGAGAGGAGACTGTAAACAACTGACCTCTACACTGTTGTGATTTCCCCATTAGAAGAAAATTGGACTAGGCTGCAATAACTGCACTTAGAATTTGAGTGGCCAGTGGTAATAATGAGTCCTCTGGAATCTAAGAAGCTGGAGAATTTCATTTTGTATCTGATGGCTTGAGGTAGGCATTGTTCTGAACCACAGTATTACTGCTTTGGAGATCCTTTTGCACTCCATTAATGCCTTCACCACAGGGGCCTGATATTTAAACCCTCTATGCACTCCATGCCTTACAACTACTACACTTACAACTCTGCCAAGTGATAGCTGCTTCACTTACAAGTTATGTAGCTCTGTACTGTCTGAAGCCTACAGTACTCAAGGTGAGTGACAGCACAGGTCTCACTACTTGCAGTAACCAAGAGCTTGGCATCAGCGTTCAGAATATGGCCCTCACTAGGGAGGGACGTAGATCTAACTGTGTGCAGAGAATGAAAATGCGAATGTTGGTTATAAAGTATTTGTATTCTTGCAACATTGATATTGAAACCTCCATACAGAATTGCAGCCTATTCTCTGCCAACTGACGGAAGGGAACCATAGTTGGGGCTGTACCCTGGAGAGATATAGAAAATGTGCTAGGTTGTAGAAATCAGGGGTTTCATTATTGAGCACTGAAAAACATAAGAAAACCCTCTTTCATGGACAGAACCCAATACTAAGTACATTTAGATATGACCTAAAGCCCATCGTGTATTAAACACACAACACATCATGATACCTAGGTTGGCAGGGTATTATCATGAATTCACTGTTTCAGTCTGAAAGAAATCTCATCAAAGAACAAATTCATGCTGGTCTTCCGCTAGAGGTTTATATTCTGCTAAACCTTCCAGCATTATTTGTTTTTCATGATAAAATAGGTTTCCTTTTCATTTCTTGCTTAATTTGTTAAGACTAGGTAGATCACCTTTTTGGCACAAGTCTCATGTCTAGCTTCTGCAAATCTTCTATGGCTCATCTGCCATGTTTCATTCATCTGCCTTAACCTGCTCTCTCGCTATCTCTTTCCCAGACCAGGCCTGTCTGTTTTCTTCTTTCTCCAGCACAACACCAAATTCTGCCCAGTTTAAACATGACTGACCAGGCAGTTCATTTATTCCCTACCAACACTAGCAAAGTGCTAGTCAGACTGAGCTCCCAGCTGGAAGTTGTGTGTCTGTGCGTGAAATAAGGCAGAAAGGAGTCCCTGGGGGCTAGCAGGCAAACTTGAGGTGCACACAGAGTTAATATGCTGACAGAAGTACTGAGGTTTACATCTGAAAACCCAAATATAAAAATAATATGATGAGTAAGACTAAAATTCCCTGTTCTGAGCTTCCATGGGGCCAGCTCCCCTCCCCCTCTCCCTCTTCAGGGCTCAGCAGTCACTTCTTCTTTTCTGCTGGGCCTTGCAGAAATGTCTCCTGGGATGAGTCAGAGCAGGACTTTCAGGCAACAGTGTTACTGCATTTGGTGCCCACCAAACAGTGGGCAAAAAAGCCTACAGCTGTGCCCTCACAGCTCATACACTTCGAGGGCTCTCTCTCTCTCTGATTCACTTCTTACCATTTGATACTGGTTTTTTCCTCAATTAGACGATCATAGAAAACATTAGGTTGCAAAGGACCTCTGGGAGGTCACTTTGTCTGGTCTCCTGCTCAAAGCTTCACAAATAGACCAGATTGCTCAAGGTCGAGGCCAGCGGAACTGTTGAAAATTGCCAAGAGATATCCTAAAAACTTTGGATATCTCTTCCTTAACTGGGAAGAATTTTTAAAAATCTTTCTGCCTTGTCCATATCCATTGCCTTCCCGTTTCTCTGCTTGCCCCTTCTGTTAGTGCTTAACATCTTGTCTTACACTGAACCCTCCAGAGATATCTTTATGTGACCTCTCCAGAGATTTTTCTGAGGCTCTGGTACCTTCTCTTTTTACTTGGTGCGCTTTCAGGACAACGTTCATGTCCCACCCTCTTTCAAAAGCGAGCTTCTGACTATACTACAAGAAAGAATATGCTTAAGATGATCCCGGAGACAGAGTACAGAGAGCACTATTAGACGTGAGGAAGCATGAATTTACTAAACCACTGCGACCCCTTTATTATCTCGTTTTGTGGTGGAAATTCAGCTTCCGAAATGTCTTCCTAGGGAAGACCACCCCCCCGCGGTGGCAAGGGAACCAGGCTCCTCCGCAGGGTCCTCCTCCTTCAACCAGAGCAGATGCTTGCCAAGCATTCTGAGACACTCGAGGCTTAAATCCCACTGTGCTGTGCCTGGCGAAAGGAAAGCCTCACTGGCGCTGTAGTGACTGGTGGAAGGTTTAGCACTGTCCCGGGTCTCGGGTTGTTCGTGTCCTGTCAGCACAACACCTCGTCTTCGCGGGGAGAGGCCACCAGAGGTACAACCTCATACCCCGAGCCCGACTGGCCGCACCAGACACAAGTCCCGTGCTGAGTTGCCAACTGCGGCGGCAGGAGGAGCCATCGCCGGGCTCTCGCTGTCAGGTGCCATTAATTGCCCGCCGCGTTCAGGTGCCTTACAGAGGCCACTCACGTAGCGCCACGCTTTGGTTTAGTTGCTTGTGTCCAGTCGCTGTGCGAAACATCGGATCCAGCCTAGAGGTTTATATCTTCCCTGCCCCGACGCTGGCGGAATTCCCGGGCGGTTTCCCCACTGGAAGCCTCTCCAGCCCGCTCCCCGCAGGTCCCGGCCGCACCGTTCG
>WEIV01026534.1:11756-28732 GCA_013390005.1 Calyptomena viridis
GGTGGGCCCTCGTGTTATGCAGAAAACTGGAGATTGCTGGTGATACAGAATCTGCTCCATCATTCTGGTAGGTGATGACATGATCTAGAAAGGCCTTTCAACTTAACTTTCACATTTTGGGTAAAACCCAAAAGAAGACAAACATACTTTACAGTGGAGACTGAGTACAGTTCTACACAGGAATGGTTACAGAATCACAGAACATTCTGAGCTGGAAGGGACTCACAAGGATCATCGGGTCCAGCTCTTAAGTGAATGGCCCATATAGGGATCAAACCCACAACCTTGGTGTTATTAGCACCATGCTCTGACCAGCTGAGCTAATGAAAATAAAGCTTCCACTCACCTAATTAATAAGGGCTGCAGAGCACAGAGAGGTGGATGCCCCCAAAAATGTCTTCATTAAGAGCCACAGAAATAGGTGCAAGAGTTGCTGTATGAAGGCAGAGATTATCACATGCCTTTGCCTGCATGTGTAGTACCTCAGCTTTCCAAACAGAAAGGTAAATGCCCAACAGAGGTTTTGTTTATCCTATTTCCTTGCTTATTAACTAAGGTAAGTTACTAAACAAACAGCATTACTTATTTTTGCTCTTGATTTCATCTCTTGCCATTGCACGTGTACTACAGGAATACTCTGTTCAACTTCCAGATCACTGCCAATACATTGGGGAATTATTTTACGTAAAAGGAAAGATGGTCCTATTCATATTAATCATCTAACTCTCTTTGTCTTGTCTTCAGGCATTTAAAGGCTAAGCCCAAATTCAATATCTAATGTTTCTTAGAAAGCTACAGAGATAGTAACTCACACTGTGTTCTTGAAAAGTTTTTCATAGCCTTTATAATGGACCCTGAGCTCCCTCTACCATGGAATCAAGAACTAGACATTCTGTGTTTACTCAGAATTTCCAAAACCAAATTCAGGCAATGCAAGTCTTAAAAACTGGAATACTGCAGGTGTTGGCCTAAATAGCTAGAAAGCCTGGTGGCTTTTCCATCAGCCTACTGCACATTTAAGACTGGATTTTGTCCTTAAACTCTTTCAAGCAGTTAGGCAAGTTCGAATTTTTATAGCAAGACCTGTCATTCCTGTCATCGTACCATCAAATATGTGCTTCAGTTTTATACCAATGAGTTATGTACCACAGCACTGCTTTCACTCCAGTGAGAGGTCTATGTTTCAATAAAGAGCTAACACATGGAAGCATCAAAGCAAGTGGCACTTCCAGACTTAGAGATTTTTACTTTGTTTCAGTCACTGCTGAAAAGGATCTTGAAAATGCTCAGCTTGTTCAGATTCTTCACAGACTGCTCTCAGATGACAGGAGTGCTCCAGAAATAAAATACAACTCCATGGTGCTGATCTGTGCTCTCATAGGATCTGGTAAGTATTCAGGAGAGGCTGCTTCCTGAGATTTATGTATGCAAACTTAGTTCCCTCCTACAGCCTGAACATAGAGCAAGTGCAAACACACTGAGACTGATTCTCTGTTCACAATGAATGTACACAGAAAGGTTCAGTGTACTATGACACTTCCTTGATAGTGTTTATTTATAGTGTCAAGGAAGAGGCTGTTAAATCAGTTTTGGATATTAACTGCAGGAATTGGACTCTGGCTGCTGCAGGGTGCAGCTAGCTCAAACTTCTGACAGGAAAGAAATGAAAGGCATTTAAAACTGCCGTGTCAGGTTGTCTTTGCAAATGTGCAGATACCAAGAACTTTATTTTCATTTTTAGCTGCAAGTTCCCTGTAACAACTGAGCAACCCTGTTATTAACTTTTTTCCCTACTATTTTAACCAAGTTAAAATTAACCAAGGAGAGGAGAATCAAAGAGCCAAAATCTCTTTCCATGTAATTTACATGAGAAAATACTAAAGTATACCTCTCTTCCAGCTCTGTTGCCTCTAAATTATTTTCATCACTGTCTCTGCATAGTGAGCATTTACAGACATGTTCTGTATTTTACTGTAAACAGACCTGTGTAGTCATTTTAAAGTAAATGACCCCAGTACAGTTTCATAAATAATAGAAGCAGTTCCACTGGTTTAATTATTGGTAAGTTTAGTTCTCTGGAGACTGCTGTCGTTACTACACTTTTTTACAGGGTATCTGGCATCACATTTAACTTAATATTGCCAAGCACTGTGTGTTCATAGAATCACAGAATGGGTAAGGTTGGAAGGGACCACAGTGGGTCATCTGGTTCCTGCTCCAGCACAGAGTTGCTTCCAGATTGTTGTCCAGTGAGGGAGACTCCACAACCTCTCTGGGCAGTCTGTTCAAGTGTGTGATCACCTGCACAGTAAAGAAGTTCTTCATATTCAGGTGGAACTTCCTGTGCATCAGTTTCTGCCCATTGCCTCTTGTCCTATTGCTTGGCACCACCAAGAAGTGCCTGGATCCATCCTCTTGACACCATCTCTTCAGATAATTATATATACTCATGAGGTCCCCTTTCAGTCACCTCTTTCCAGCTCCCTCAGCCTTTTCTCTTATGAGAGATGCTCCAGTCCCCTAATCATCCCTGTGGCCTCCACTGGACCCGCTCCAGGAGCTCCATGTCTCCCTGGTTCTGAGGAGCCCAGAACTGGGCACAGCACTGATGTGGCCTCACCAGGGCTGAGCAGAGGGGCAGGATCACCTCCCTTGACCTGCTGGCAAAGCTGTTCCTAGTGCACCCCAGGATACCATTGGCCTTCCTGGCCANACAAGGCCTCACTGCTGGCTCATGGACAGATCAGTGGCCACCAGGACACCGAGGTCCTTCTCCACGGAGCTTCTTTCCAGCAGGTCAGACCCCAGCCTGTGCTGGTACAGGGGGTTATTCTTCCTGCCTTTGCCTTTGTTGAACTTCAGACAGAGTTAAGCAGTAAATAGATACCTATTTATATGCGAGTCTTGCCATCTGAAGCTTCTCTTGCAACTGAGTGAATGGATAAAGGAAAAAAAAATGAGAACAATGGAAAATGAAAAAAATAATCGAAAGGGCATTTATAGCTAGCACAGTTACTTGTGTGTGTAACAGTGTCTGGGAACTGGATGTTATCAGCCACTGTAAAGCACAGTAAAATGCCTGCTTAAACATGTTGATAGAGAAAATCTCTGCTTACACAGCATAACCACCCCAGGTACATACAGGTTCCCAGGTGCACAGCAGCGTGAGAGTTCCCAGCTCTTACATTGTAGAGGTTAAACTGCATACATGAATGAGAAAGTAGGTAGGGATGNCGTAGAGGTTAAACTGCATAGAAACTGAAAATACGTGAATGAGAAAGTAGGTAGGGATGGGAACAAATGTTAAAATTTGCTATTAAAAAAAAAAGTAGTAATACAGCGTAGCTATCTGAAACAGGTGGTCCAGTTTTCTCCTGGGAAGTTCAGTGATCAGGCCCCCAGCTGCATGTGCCAAGTAGAATATAGGAGAGTTTTTGTTTCTGAATGGGATTTCACTAGAGTTGCCTGAACAGGGCGTGAAACAAACCCAATTGCTTTGGATCAAAACTGTGAGATTTTTAGAGTACAGGGCTTTGAAAAAACTCATTAAATTTCTTATAAAATTGCTCCATTTTTTGACTTGCTCCCAGCCTCTCCTTATTAAGTACCATGCAATCCAGGATCAGAGTAAAACATCAGCACTGTATCCATATGCACAGCACTGAGCAGTGCTCTGTGCATTGTGTTTGCATTAACTGCAGAGCTGAGCTGTGAATGGACAGCAGTGACCAGCTGGTGACACATCCATTAAAGAACCATCTCACACCCCACACAACCACTAAGAGCTGGTACACACAAACAATGCAGAGAGCCTGTCAAGGCCAGCTCACTTGGTCAGGCTGGTTTAAAGAATAAAACGAAAATATGTTTTCACTAAAAATACTCCCATAGCTTCTGTTTTAGAAGGAAATCCAGGTGGTTGTTCTTACCTGCTAAGTAGCAGTTTCATCAGTCATCATTACCTGAAATCCATGGAGTTTGTAGATGCACCAGGCCCTGAAGAGTTTCCTCTCCATCCTCAAAAGCAATTCAGAAAGTAAATAACCAGATTATGTGTATACGCACACAGCTGTGAGCTTGTGTGTGTACAGGATTCAGTAGAAAAGTTTCAGTTTTCTCGTCTTCTGCCTGTCTCGTACAAAGCACTGTTTAATAATTTCTCTTTCCAGAGCCTCTTCAAAAAGAAGTGCAAAGCATGGCATTTCTAGAAGTCATATCAAAACTCCGCAGCCATGAGAACAAAACTGTTGCCCAGCAGGCCTCGCTAACAGAGCAGAGACTTGCTGTAGAAAGCTGAGAAAGGTCTTGTTTCCAGTGCATCCCATCACAGATTTTCACCTTTGTCCTCTGTCCTGCTGCCACTCCTGCTATGTTTTCCACTGTATCACTCGTGCATGCGTGTAACGTTCCCACACAAACTGATGAACTGCTGTAGGTACCCGTCCAAAAAGGTTTCTACAAATTCATAGGTGGTGTTAACATGAACCTGTCTCCACCCGTAACTGTTCTACTTGTATTCTTGTTGCTTGGGCCACATAGTAGAATGTGCATGTTGTAGTCCTATGATGATGTAGAAGTGGTACTACACAAATGACTTTCCTCATGCCCCCTAACTGCATAACAATGTACTACTAAATTAGGGATGAGATGCAGCAAGTCCAGACTAGTGTGCTGACCATAGGATTGAGAAGTAAATCTAGCTCAATTTTTGGTGCTTTGGAGATTCAGGTTTGAATGCAATGTACTGCTGCTCATTCACTGGTCTTGCCTATTAATGTCAAACTCGTGGTACCTAGAGGTAACAAATAAAAATTTCAGTGCTCTCACTTTACCCTGTGGTTTCTCGTTTTTTGTAATCCCAAGCAGAAGCCATTGTGCACCACTGTGCACTCGTGAGGAGTTGGTTTTGTTCTTGGCTCTGGCCCGATGCAATCACTGCCTTTCAGCTGAGCAGATACAAAGAAACTCTTCCAACCACTTCCACTGTGTGCTCACACAGAGGCACTGTGTGGCGTAACAGTCGTGCGTTTTAGCAGCAATGCATGATCCAGTCCTTATGCTACAAAGCCATGTGCCTGTGAGAGCTTAGGGTTGTTTCTTTGTTTACTAGGGGTTTTTTTGTAGATGGCATTTTAAGGGCATATCTTGCAGCACCTTTTCAACAGAAGCCCATCAAGTGAGAAATGGAGGGTGCAAGACTTTTTCTCCTTTCCTAGGTGAGGGAGATGGAAGATAACCAGTTTGAGCTTCTTACCTCACAGCTGCTCTTTTGTAGGTTTGTACCATGTCAGTGAGAGCAAACCAGCAGATACTACTTTGGCAAAACAAGGAGCAGCTGGGACAGCAGTTTCCAGCAAACCAGCAGATGTTATTTTGCACTGTGTGTGATACCAGTGCCTAGCTTGATCAAGCCCACTGTTCACAAAGGTCATAAGATCTGTAACATTTTCAGCATTTCTCAGAAGTTTCAGGCTCCTTTTTTATCAGCAGAGGCAGCAACCCAAAGTTCAAGCACCCATGAGATTCCATGCCAGGTAATTGCAAAAATGCAGTGGATGCTACAGGAGTTTTCACGCTGCAAAGATTCTGCATCCATTTAATCCAGTGCTAGAAACACCCAGAAAAAGCCTCCAATAGCAAACTGTACAACAAAAACAAAAAAAAAACCCCAAACCCACATATTCAAAAAGGCATTTGCTAGCGATAGTACAATAAAACCACTGACAGAGTGCAGAGCTGTGCAGAGACCAGAACCCCGTGACATCAGGCTCCTAATAACACACAACCTCTGCACTGCTGCTGAATGTAACCAGCATGTTTACAGTCACAGCTCATAGACCCTCACAAGTTTTCTCAGGTACAGAAATTGACTTAAACAGGTCCAAAAATATATTTGAAAGGCAAGTTGTCAACAACCTACCTAGTTCTAGAAAGAGACTATTCCTTTTGACATTGGCATAAATTGCAAGTGCTCACACAAGCTGGTCATATCAGACAAAGCTGTGACATAACAACATTCCCATTTGCCTGCTTGTCTAACAGGAGCTGTGGTTAAGTATTAACATTTCTCAGGGATACCACTGTCACTACAAGGACAAGCACGGGCCAACGGTGATACCCTACTTTCAGATAGTTTCCCTGGATGGAGTATCAAATGACTTACACTCCTAGATAAAATTCTGTGCTAAGCCTAAGGAAAGCCTGCGTAGGGGCAAAGGTGGTGTATGCCACAGGAGGAGGAGGTAATTGAAGAGACTGTCTGGCCACACAAATGCTGCACTATCCTGAGGCATGCTGCAGCTTGCAGGTTATTTCTACATAGCTGGTAAATCATTTATCCTCTGAACACCTTTAAAAACAGAAACAGGATCTAAGGATATTATCACATGTATTTCACTACTCACTTGACTGGAGGCAGGTGAAGTGAAACCGCTGACAAGAATTCCAATTAGATATTTATTAGATTACATCTAAGAAAAGCTTGACATCTGCTGCTCAAACTTTTTAGAATGGTGATGTCAGACATCAGGCCTTCTCTTTTGTCCTTCTGCCACTGTAAACCAAGCTAAAACAATCCCTGTGGTCACACGACACAGGGCAGGCAGCACCTTCCTCGTGTGTTACTCCTGTCTGCATCTGTACAAATTTTTAAGACCTAGCATCACACCAGTCAGGAAGATAAAAAACATCTGTATGTTTTTACATTTCACAGTGTTCTTATTACAGGGAGAAGTGTCACTCTGGGTAAGGCACAACCCGCAACAATATGGATCCTTGGATCCAGAGCACCCATTGGTCAAGTGAGACCATGAGAGACCCAGAAAAGGTCATTTGTTCCAGAAGTCCTAAAAGTGGTAACAAGCCTTAACTTCAAGAAACAGTGTGCAACTCTGTTAAGAGTTTGACAGATGGCAGGTAGCCACTCATAGTCTCCCTCTCCATCATGGCTTATGCAAGTGTTTCATCTACTAAACAATGCCCTTGGCTTTTCTTTTTTTTGGTTGACTTGGTCATTCCTGGGTGTCATCTGTCCCCACCGCCCCAAGGCCTCCACAATTACATTCCTTGCTAAGTCATTTCCTTATATACAGATAAATGTATGTACCTGAAATATGTGAATGGCTTTGAACTTCAACCTGGATGTAGAGAGATGCTTTTAAATCAGTCACAATGGTGTTTTCTGTACCAAATCTACAGTTTTTGAAATACTTTAAAAAAAAAAAGGCCCATTTCCTCCTCTGTCCAAAGAAGCGTACAAGGCATCATTACCCCTTTTTACCTGCACAACAAAAATAAGCCAGCTTATGTTGCACTTAAATGAAATTCCCACCTCCCTTTTCAAAAGTTTAATTAAGTCATGACAAATCCCCTTTTGTGCTGCTTCCTGCAAAGCAGCAACTTCTGAACACTTCAGGGTCACCAAAACAGAGCAGCCACTGCAGTCTGAGGAACACCAACAACCTGTTGGAGAGAAGCAGAGCATGTTCATTAGCCAGAGACTTCAACAACAGCTGACAATAGATACAGGATCTCTTCATGTGTGGACATGCTCTTCACATATTCACTTATTATTAATTTAAGGGCAGCCACTGGTTGTGTGATAATGTTTTGTGACTTAATTAGAACACGGCTCAAAGACATCTACACCATAGATGAGAGACTTGGGGATTTTATTTCCCCTGTTAGTTTGGAGGAAGGGAGGCAGAGGTCTTTTCCTGGAGGAATTTTCCATTAATGTATCTTTGTATTGTTAAGTGCCACATCAAGAGTACACATTCACAACAATGTATTTCACACAGTTTTATTTATAAAATTGTAATTATCTAACAAATTGCATATAAAATGATTTACTTCAAGTAAATACAGAATACTGCACGACTATTAAAACTATTGTATTGTCCATCATAAGTGTATTAAAACATTCCTAAAAAATGCCTCTATTAAAAAACAAAAACCCAAGAACACAAGTAGCATGACCAAGACCACTTTCAATAGCTTAAAATGAATTACCAGGAAGCTGCATTAACTTCCTAAGTAGACTCCAGTTACATCCATTGAGATCAGCATGTGATACAATACCACAGTCTAATGCTAAAGATGACAAGTAATACATTATGCACCTGATCTATGCTTTTCTCCTAGACTGAAGGGAACCCATCTGAAATCAGAAAACTAAAGCTCATGTCAAACTCTACTGGGCATGCAGTTCTGTTATAGCAATACTTTCAATCGGTAAGTGTAGTTGGCTTGTACAATCAATTTTACAACTGATAAAAAACCACAAGTGAATACATTCGTATAAAAAGGAATGATACACAAAGGGTAAATACGGACACCTTGCCATATGCCTTAGGATGAACCAGAAAGAGAGATTCAGCCGGAACTAATCTGGAATATACATATCAGAAACGGGTCTGAGTCACAAAACCCAAATCGTGATCTCCCCAGAGCTCAAGGTAGTATTCAGGTCCATCTCCAGTTGTACACAGCATGAACATGAACACACGTACAGGTAGAGCTTTTTATTAACACATTTATATTGCCAAAACACAAAAGACAGCTAGCAGTGCTGCCTGGTGCACGCTAGTAGTCACAACACATGTTAAGGGAGATTGATTTTTTTATTTCTCCAAGTGGCAAAATTTGGTAGCTAATGGATCAGGGGAGTATTGTTTTGTTTGCTTTAGACGGTTTCATCACCTATTATAGGTATCTGAAAAAGGTTCAGAGAGAAAACAAAAATGGGAGAGAGGAACTGGAACCTTCAGGAGTACTTAACACCTTTGGAGGTCTAATTTCCTTCCTAGGTATTTGCAGAACTGCCATTTCAATGCACCCAAAAGGCACACACAGCAAGAAGGGAAATGGAATCAAAAATTCACACAAGAGCTTCTCTTGTAACCAACCATATTATTCAGAACCAATTTTACCAAGGGCATCTCTTAAGTGGCAAAAACACGGATCGACATCCAGGACAGTTCTTATAGCACCGTGTTTAGTCCTTCCACACAGTGATGGCAACCTCCCATAACTGGTAGGGGATGTTGTTCTAATGCCAAGCAGCAAAGAGAAAAGGCAAGGGAGGTCCTGGCACTACCCAGAGCCTGAAGGGGTGGCCAGGGCTTCACCTTCCTCAGGTGGTGCCGCCTGCCCACCGGGCAGACACGCGAGGGCAGGCGGCTGAGGCGCGAGGGACAGCCCAGACAACCACGTGGGACTCACCAGCAAACTCTCATGGTGGACGCCTTTTCCTATCCATAATAAACACTTTCAAGGTGAAAAGCAGTCATGTGCAAGAATCATTTAATCTGCATGCTACTATTTACATTTCAAACACTATTTACAAACTGGAACTACAATGAGCATCTCTCTCAAAGAGGAGAGAAGGATTTCAGGACAGAGCACTCGAGGAAGCATCCCCACAGCTTCAAACTCTAAGGGGCACAATCAAAATTATGGATTTTGAAGCAAAGAGATCCTACTGCTACTGAAAGAGTCACACAGATGAATCAAACATTTGCCCATTAGGCTATTAATTTAAAAAAACAAAAACCCAAAAACCAACAACAGAAAGGCCTGTGAACACAGAGAGTATTTAGAAAGCAGAGGAGCAAGGACTGTGATGCCCTGTGGTGGGGCTCAATGGGGTATATGGAAATAACTTTAAAGCCAGCACTGCTGCTGAAGGTACCAGAGTGCTCATTAGCAATCCCACCATGCCACAGGAATTGCCCAGCAAACAGAGCTGTTTCACACTCCAAAACAGTCATAAGCCTGACAACAAATTTCTGAATAACTACTGCACATTAAAGGTAATTAGACTGATCTCTGACCTCACATATACCCCACCACCACACCAGGCAGGCTAGAAATTGCCAAGGAGTCCAAGTGCCTACCCTATCTTATTGCTTTAGATACTAAGCCATGTAGCCAGCAGTTGTGCTTTAGTTGCAGCTCACATGATCTTTTCAAAGTTTTCTGGAAGAAAGCTTGCTTATATTTAGCAGGCTCTGATAGTAATACATTGATTTCCAAGGCCTCCCACAAGCTATCCAAACTGGACACCTAAGCTGCTGAGTAACCCAGCTGCTGATGGGGCATTACTAGGACATCTTACGTGATCTGTAGACAAAAAAAATGTGGGATTTAAATGTGTAATACGGACAGCTAATCCTGAATATTCAGTACGCACCCGTCAAACAACTGCAAAAATGAGGAAAATAAGGATCTCTTGGGAGCGGGGAAGGGAGGAGGATCAAAATCTGCAGCAATGAAGACATGCGCTAGAAAAATAAGTTACTTAGTGTTTTTTGTAAGAACAGTCAGTCATTCTGGGATTCAGCAGAAGTGTTGCACATCTGTGTGTACACGTGCAAGTAGTGAGAAAGATTTGCTCACCTCAGAGCATTTACCCTCCTATCAGTCTGACACCGCCAACAGCACATCCAGCAGACTGGAACTGAGAGAACAACGTGACAAGACAGAAGGCCAATACAGTACAACTGCAGAAATTCAAGTAGAAGAACGAAGCTGTCTTCAGAAGCCCAGAGCAGCAATAGCAGTATTCAAGACCAGTGGCAACAAGGAATGTTTCTGTAATTAGGCTTTTTTTTTTCCTTCCAAACCAAAGCCCTGGGTCACAATCAAGTCTCTTTGGTGGAAGGGTTACTTCCTCAACCCCACTTCCCTGATTCCTCCCTGCACTGTTTTGTCTCAGTGCAGCAACACCGGTGCTGATGATCTGTCTGCCCTGCCATTATCAGGCAAAATGGTGTGTCCCTCTGGGGGAAAACAAACACCAATAACTCCTCAAGTTGAGGAGTTGCTAAGAAAAACATAACACTGTGGTGAGGTGGAACCAACTTTATTAAGGACAGTGAATTATAATTGCTTTCAAAGGCTTAAAAAAATTACTCTGAATCATGGCTGGCCTTTAACAGCAGATAGCAAGGGATATGGAGGCTGCCCGACTCAGAGCCAGTCAGTGGGAGTTAACCAGAAGAGGATGAGGTAATGCTCAAAGACAGGAGGACAACAGGTCTGTCTGAGGCATCTGTGAAGCACTGGTGTGCCTATTGCCAGCCTTCAGAGGGGAAAAAATGCATGGCCAACTAAAGCACAGAAAGGCAAAATGTGCAAGGGTACATATACTCATTTGTTTAAGAGTAACAGGACCAGAAAGGGCCGTAACAGGTCATCGGATCAGCCTTCTACCCATCCCCCAGAACAGAGAAGCTTTGAAAGCAATGCATTCTTCTCTTCTACTCCTCATACCTCTTATTCTAGGAAGCAACTCCAAAAGGTGTTAAGTTCTTAAAAAGAGGTGCTATGCATCCTTTGTCACTGTCTGACCGAAGGAGCTGAGAACCCACAGCTTTCACAACTGGTACTGCAGATACTGAGAAGGGTCAGACAACAAGCTAAATTTATACAAAGTGCAATAAAACTACCCAAGGCATGGTCAGGTCTGTAAGTTCACTATTATTAGTGAAGAAGAACAAATCAAAAATGCTAAGCTGGATGGAGCCTGATTCAAGTAAGTCTTCTCTCACTACTTGTGCTTTATTCCAAATTCTGCTCTCTTCCGTCCAATTTAAAAGAGTCTGTCTTGGCTGATCCTAATAAACGCTTCTATTTTAAAACTTACATTCCATAGCTTCTAGAAAGCTTTTTGTTGCCTTTAGAGCAAGAAAGGGAGACATCTCCATAGCAAGAATTTGTTCACTGGAGGTAAGCATTTACTCTGGCAAAAACTGTTCTCTCCAACTTCCAAGAGAATGGGATTTGATCTTTCCATAATCACATGCATTTACCAATAAATAAGTTTGGATTAGACTGTACTAAAACATATGCACGTATTTAAAGTACTGGAGTGTCACAGATTCTTACTCCACGGCTCATGCAAGTGAAAAAAAAAAAAAAGAAAAAAAAGAAAAGACCAAAGCCTCAGCTACGACCAAAAAGAGACGTTTTGCAGGAATATGTCAAAGCATTAATATTAGCGAGATCCCTAAATACATTAGGTTAGACTAAATTTCAGAAAGAAGATTTTGCCATATCAGATACATATGTTTTGATTTTTTTTTTAAGTTAATATATAAATCATTCTTTGAATATTATTTTTCACTTGGACCCAACATCCACACTGCTTTCATACATTTATACAATTATATCCAATCCTTGCCTTAAAAGACTGATGTCCAAAGGTATGGCAGCAACCAATGGCTCTACAACCCTTGTTTGTCAAATATAAAACTCCTTTCCCTTCATATAAGGGTGGAGAAGGAAGAAAGATCATGATAAAATTAGGAAATTCTCCCTGTGAGCTTGCCGATTCCAACCTCAAAGTATTACAGGGAGATGGTTGGAAGCGTGTGTAAAAAAAAATTTCCCTTGTTTTAAAAACAATTTCTTTTACTGTACAATAGATGCATAGAAAGTTGCTTCCTGCTTCATGGGTTTATGTCTGTAGCTATGTTTAGCTGTGAAAACAAGAAGATTGTTCCTTCACAGAGTGGTGAGGAGAGACTGTCTCAGGAATATTTGGTAGCTATCGAAGAGCTCATGACATGAAGAATAAAACAGCATATCCACAGACTACAACGATGCAACTCCGTCTCACTGAATACACCAATTTAAAAAAGTGTCCACTTGTTACTCGAAATCAAGAATACAGTAGAGATTCACGGCTCAACAGCTTTCAAAGTGGTGGTTTAAAAGAAAAAAAATTGTCAGTGAGCAGCAGATTTTCAATAGCCCACTCTTCTCTCCCTCACCCCAAAGAAAACAAGTTCACTGCAATATCAGGAACTTAGACTTGAGACTACTTGGGAGAGAAGGCTTCCCTGTCACCCATGTCCATACAGCTTGGTGTCGGAGTGACACACTGGAGGTTTCAGAGGGTTTCAGTTGTCCAGTGTCTTCTTGTGGTTACTTCAGCAGTTTTACCAGCTGGCTCTGACAGCCTCAATGTCACTAACCAAGTTCTGGGCTAAGCATATCCCAAATATCTGGAAGAGACAACAGTTTATTCATTTGGCACATCAGACAACTCTTTTCACAAAGTCCAACTCCTTAGGTTATACAGAACTTAGGTATGAAAACAAGCAACAGAGTTAGAAATCAAATTAACAGTAATTGGAAGAAGGAAGAATGCAAAACTCCTTTAACCCCAGTATTTTTATAATGCCACTGGGTTCCAGGAAACTGAACAATTCTAGTCTTGCTTTGACAAAAGCAACTCTCAAGGCTTTCTGCTGTCCATTTAAGCACCATCAGAAACAGTGTATCTGTACAGGCTTAAAAATCTTTACCTAAGCTTTATCTAACAGAGTGTTAGTTTTGACGTACAGAGAGTTGAAAAGAAAAAAATGCATCCCTCTAGACAAAAATTAAATATTCCTTAACACAAAGAAAGCCTCGTACATTTAGTTCCCACACTAAAACCCAGAACATCATATTTCTAAGGGCAACTGATACTGTATTTCCAGTTCCCATATACAGTTTTCCCCCCCATATATTCACTTTATCTGTTATTCCTCTGTCTAACTCATTACAGGAACGTGATGTTTACCTGCAGTAATGCTATCCCAATGAATATACCAGCAACTATGGTAAGGTTGTCCTGCAACCACTTCTCAAACTGAGGGACACAGCCTTTAGTGTAGATAACAATCTGCTGATCAACTTCCTGCCAAGGAGAAGAGGGAAGAAAAGAGATAATTACATTCAACAACCACATCAGTAGAATAATCTGCTCTTGCAACAGGGATTCAGATCCTTAACATACCACATTAAGAAGAAAGAAAAAAAAACAGCTTACTGGTTTTTGTCTTGCATCATAGCCACACTGAGTATTAATAACATCTTCCTAGAGGGGAGAGAAAGAAGAGAGGTAATCAGTGAAATGTCTCCCAGACACCCTCTCCCAGCTCCCTGGAGTTGATCCTGTACGTAAATAAGACAATCACCCTAACTTTGGTTAGTACATTGCTTTAAAACAAAACCTTCCTCTTCCACTCAGGGCTATTATTTGCAACAAACAAAATGTTTTCATCATTCAGTCAGCAAACAGGAAAAATCAGCCCTCCACCTGGGTGAACTCCATGTTCCAGATACAAGCATTCAGAAGTCAAAGGCACTAGGGAACATCTATTTTAACTGAAGGAACCTTCTGCTGAAAAGGTTTTATCTACACTGAAATATATGCCAAGGGTACTGTTAACATTTCAGGGTTCAGTATGTGCAAAATGAAGAGGTGACAATGGGCAGTCCTCTTGCAGAAGCTGCAAGTTCTTCCTGGGAATGTCTCTAGAAATAGTTCCTTTCCAAAACCCAGAAAGAAAAAAGAACAGATGGGGTAACGTGTTCTTATTGCCTGTTCACTTTTACAGGAGTTTGATACCAATGGGAAAGGAGGGGTTTTATTCCTACTGCCTTTCCTTTAGAACTCCCAAAGCACAGGTAATAAAATAGGCTCTGGCAGACTTTCCCTAGTGCACAAGTGCTATCCATTGACAACTGAAGATGCATTTTTACTTTGTATGCTGTTATTTCATGTCAATAAAATGAAGCAAGTAATTTTGGTGTCAGCCACAACGCAAGCAAAATATTAAGTTACTGGATTATCATATAATAACAGTAAGCAGAAGAAGTAGCCACTCAAGAAAGTGAGAAAATCAGTCAATCTTAGCTAGGTGTACTAAACACCACAATGTAACCAAATTGTGAGAAGTGAGAAAAGTGAAGAAATGGATTTTAAAAAGCAGCCATATGGAAAAAAATACCTCCTATCAGCACTGAAAGCTCCTTTGTTTCCTCATTTTGCAGGAAATACAACAGGTCACATTCTGTCAGTTGCCCAAACTGGATTCCCTTAACAGACCTTTAAGATTTGAGCAACTTGTATCTTTTAATGAGATAAATGCTTCTGTTCCAGGATCTACATGCCAAGCACTTCAAAGCTGTAAAAGTACCTGAGATTCTGACAGAGGGATTTTAAGCTTTCCTCCTTGTACTGAATGCCTGCTTGCTTCATCATTGTCTTTTGCCTTTAGCCTTAGAATTTGTTAACCGGAAGAAGGTATGAAGAATACAATGGAAATAAACAAACTTTTCTACACTTTCCTGTACAGGAATTTGAAACATTTTAACCTGCTAAACTATAGCAAAGTGAACTACAGGAGTCAAAAATTGTTTTGAGAGACCTATTTTAGTCTACCTTAAACTTAACACTTCCTGATTCAAGCTAAACTAAAAACAAGTTCTGTTCAACAAAGCATCAATGTAACTGCTCGCATCAGTCCGACACTGAATCCTAATGCCAAAAGGGACAAATTCACTTTCCCATGGGAAAAAAACTGTATTTATCACTAAAATTGAACCAGTCACACCTTGGTTACAATTATATCCATTAAATGCATGACTTTGAACATTTTTAGTCTTTATTTTAAAGGCAATTAAGTGTGTTGCTTCCTTATGATGAATGAGATTTATCTTTAGATTTCTGGTTCCTGCATACGCAACAAAGAGAGAGAACTTTAGGATATATTATGTATTTATAGGATTACCTTGTACACCTGTCACTGGTTTGGTTTTGTAACAACTGTATTTTTAAAACTGGGTTGTGATGACCTCTCATGTGTGGATGGGTGGCAGGTAGGCAAACGGCAGAGGGAATCCAAAGCATAATGTAATGCTTGAGCCTAACCTACCTTTTGTTTTAATATCCCATTAAAGCTTTTCAGTCATGTTTGTGAGAAAGATTCAAACTGCTGTGATGACACATTCACTGCAGAGGAAACAGAACCAGCTTGTGCAAATGGCAGTGCCTTATCAAGAGAGGGGGAGAGCAGCAGCAGTGACTGGATGCATTAGCAAGGCAGGAAACACCTGAGGCGCCTGTTGGCAACTTGCCCAACTTCAGTCAGTGCTGGCCTCATACATTCAAGGAACACTAAGTCATCCCAGGCAGAGAAAAACCCACAGCTGAATTGCTAGATAATTCAAACACACAAAGCCAGCTTCTTTCAAGCTATATGAAAGTCAAATGTGTACAGTGTTAGGCACATTACAGTTTCCATGTACACAGCCATCCCTGTTCCAAGCCTTTCACTATTAGTGAACCGCTTCCCTACACTTTATTCTTCGTTCTTGATCACGTCCATACTTGAAATGCACGGCTCCAACTTCTGCTTGATGATCCAAAAATATAACTATTTCGAAAGACATGAAAATTTACCAAAAAGCTGCTCCTCCAAACAATTTCTGATTTATCAACTCTGATTTCAGGTGACTGTAAGAGAGGCAGCAATTTTAAAGGGAAAAAAAAGAGTGTAATGATGTCCTTACCCAACTCCAGATTCTAATGCAAACTTGTCAGTTCTTCAGGGCACAGTCTGACATTCATTACTGTACCTGGAACAAACTGGGTCAAACTAGCTGCAGCCTCAGGACACTGCCTTAAATAATGAATAATACTTCCTTCAGAGTGTCTGATCTTAAGAGTTGCTGTCCTGATGATTTTCAATTGAAAGCTCATATCCTTCAACTCATTAAGAGCTTCTGCTTTTTATACTTGCTAAAATAAATATTTATGTTCAGCCAAGCCCAAGGTTCTCATTCTAATGAAAAGCAACAGAAAACAATGAAGACTTAAATTAACTTAGGATTTTTTCTGTCTGCAGAAAAGTTAGTGCTTCAGCTGAGCTGCAAGAACGAAATGACAACAGGTTGGTGAGAAGGTAATAATTCATGTATGATTTCCAGACACACAAAAAAAAATCTCAAAGAGTGATTTACACTTGGAACAGCAGACCCATCCTACCCTCCTGCCTGTCACTTACAGCAGGGTCTTTAGTACAGCAAGAGAATGGCACACCACAGCGCTCTCGACTTGCATTGGAATCTGTGCAATTGAAGTAAATATTAAGGTTCCAGTCATCAGCTCCAAAAGCTCCACAGCACTGCCACTAGGA
>WEIV01026537.1:0-10476 GCA_013390005.1 Calyptomena viridis
ATATATATATTCTAATATATATAATAAAGAATATTTTTCTTGTGCAAAATATTCCAGGCTGATAACAGAGGTCCTGCTCTCCCAGCCATGCAAGGAGGCTGCAGCTGGATTTTGCTCCTGGATTTTGGTCAAATCCAGAAAGGATTTTTCCAGAAGGAAAACGAGGCCCTTTTTTCCCCTCTCACGTTTGGATCTGTACCCAAATATCCTCCAAGTTCAGGATTCCTCATTTCCAGGCTTGTTTCTGCAGCTCATCCCTAATGAATGTGGGTTATTCCTTTGTTTATTGTATTCCCAGGGAGCTCCAGGGATCAGGAGTTCCTGAGCTCGAGGCTGTGCAATGTGCAGTGAGAACTTTCTGAAGGATATGAGCAGCCTGTGAAACATGGAAAAGGTGGATTTAGGATAGGGAAGGGTCAGGCTGCTCCCTAAACCAAGGCTGGAGACAAACCCAGCTTTGCAGGAGCCCAAAATTGTGGTTATATTGTGCAAAAAGATGAGCAAGGAGAGCAGATGTTGGGATGAATTGATGAATCCTGTGCCTGGCTTATGGGGAAAAGTGGAAAAAACCTGGATTTGCTGAGGTTTGGAGGGGAATGAGAAGTGTGGGAGCCTGGAGGGAAGGGCAGATTTTTATCCAGCAGAGTTCTTGGTGCTGCTGGAAGAAAATTGTTGAGGAGGACACAAGGAAACTGGAGAGAGGAAACATCAAAGCTGAGCTCAGACACATCCAACTGATAAAAAAACCCCATCAATCCATCCCAGGGAAGGAGGGTTGTTACAAGCAGAGACATTTTTAAATTCTCCTGGAAAAAGCCCTAAAAATCTCCCTGAAGGGACTCAATTCCATGGTGTAGTTAAAGGAGGAATCACTGGCTGAACAAAGCTTTTCCTGCCATAATTCCAGGGTTTCTCTGCCAAGAATTTAACTTTTAGTGGCCCTTCCTGTGCTGTTATCAGTGCCAGGATGCTTCCAGTGCTCCTAAAGGAATGTCTTGCATCCCAAATTGGTCTGGGGGTGATAACATACATTAAAAAAAAAACCATGGAAAAACAGCAGGAAAGGGAGAGAAAGGCTCTGTGTGCAACAAGCTCTGCTCAAATCCATCCAGGGAGATCCTTCCTGACCATTTTTGGCATTTCCAGGAGATTTTGCTGAGGGAAAAAAACCCTTTAATTACAAATCCCACCTATTTTTGCTTGTCTTATTTAGCAAATTAGATGCTCCTTACATCCCTTAAGGCCAACCTTTGCCACCAAGGCACAAAATCCCCAATTTTCTGATGAACACAAGGCTCTGCTTTTCACTCTGGTGACTCTCATTCATATTCCTGCCTTGGAGGGACCTTTTCCACGTTTTCCAGGGGCTGGAACCCGATAGCCATTTTATTCAGGAGTTTTCAATCCTCTTACAAAATGTCCACAGAAGAGCTCATTGTTTGGCTCCATTAAAAGCTCATTTCCATGGATTTGGGGTGGTTTGGAGGCTCCCACCCCTCTCCTCTGTGGTTTTTGGGAGGGGAGATCTCAAAGCCCTGACAGAGGGTCGATGATTCCTGACCCCTGATGTTTTCTCCATCAAATCCTGGCTTTTTTTTTTAGCAGATGGAAAACTTGGGGCTTCCACATGTCTGTGGGCACCGTGTTGGATGGGCTTTGCAGACTCCAAGTCCTCCTGGAGCTCTGTAGCCTTTGGCTCCCAATATTTTCAGGCTCCAACTCCAACCCCGGGCTGGAGAACAGCTCCAAAATCAACGTTTGCATTGAATTCTGCCATTGTCTGAGGAGCACAGAGCACAGAGTGGGGCTTGAATTTTGAACACAGAGCTGGAAAAGTGGTGGAGCAGCCAGGTTGGATTGGAAGGATTCCCTGCCTGGTGCTGGGTGTTAATGGGAGGTGGATGTAACCCAGCCCACTCAGGCTCTCCCTGCTGGAATGAGCCAAATCCATGGGACACTTGACAAAGGGAAAACCAAATGTGCTGGGGAACAACTGAGGCAACAACAAAGCTCAGCTTCTCAAAGCCCAGGATGTTCAAGGCTTAAGAAACGGCCTCTTTTGCTGCTCCCGGGGATTTTCAGGGGGAAAACCAAAATTCCGGTTGGATTTAACCTCTTGAATTCAGTGTTGTTCCTTAAGAATGGGGTGGATTTGCTGCCCACACCCCCCCTTATCCTGATCCTTGGATGGCTGACTGTGGCCCAGGTATTGATGTGGCCTCAGATCTCTGAAGCAACAACTTCCAGCAGAGCTACACCCAAGTTTTAAGCAGATTTTTAAAACTAATATTACACCCAGCTTCCTAAAGCTCTTTTCCTCCCAGTGCTCTGGGGATTGTAACCCAAGGCAGGGCTGTAATTAAAGGACAGGGCAGGCTGGAGTGATAAAATCTCCTTTTCATGCAGGGGCCCAGGTGGGGGAAGTGTTTTCTGTCGTTTTGCTTTGCTGCCTCCGGAGGTTTCAAGGCTTTTCTCTCTCTCTGAGGGGCTCTGGGCACCCAAGAGCTCCCCAGGGGCTCAGGGGACATCTCAGGTGGGGGCTGGAAGCAGAATTCTCATCCTAAAAAAGGCAAACAGGGAAGTGACTTCCTCGTTTTCCCTGGAATAGAATCGTAGGATCACGGAATAGAGTCAAAGAATAAAATCCTGGAACAGCCTGAGCTGGAAGGGACCACCAGGATCATCAAATCCAACTCCAGGACACCCCAACAATCCCACCCTGTCCCTGAGAGCACTGTCCAAGGCCTGTTTCCCTTCTTCCATCCCTGTTTCCAGGGATGAGGCATCTACAGCTTCTCTGGGAAAACTGTTCCGGCACCTCAGCATAAAAATCAGGGAATATCTTGGGAAGGGACCCCCAGGGATCATCCAGCTCAACTCCCTGCACAGACCCCCCAACAATCCCCCCCTGTCCCTGTTGTCCAAACCCTCCTGGAGCTCTGGCAGCCTTGGGAAGTGCCCATTCCATGGGGAGCCTGTTCAGTGCCAACCACCCTGTGGGGAAGAACCTTTTCCTAATTACAGGATAAACTCTGTTTAACCTGCCCTGTGCACTTGGCTTTAATTTTATGGCTGAAGTTGAGGTTTCACTTGGTTCCTCGAGGCTGAGCTGCAGCCAAAGTTAAACAGAGTCGTGTTTGTCACAGGTTGTGTGAGCAAGGAGAGGCTGAAGGGGATTTCTTTGACCACCCCTGGTGAAAATCTGTAAATTCCACCTGGAATTTGTGTCTCAGCTTCAGTTTTTATCAGATTTTTGGGTCTGTGTTCTCAGCATCATGGAATCATGGAATGGTTTGGGTTGGAGGGACCTTAAAGGACATCCAGTGCCACCCCTGCCCTGGGTTCCAGCCTGGCTTTGGACACTTCCAGGGATGGAGCAGCCACAGCTTCTCTGGGAAATCCATCCCCACCCTCCCAGGGAGGAATTCCTTCCCGATATCCCATTTATCCCTGGCAGTGGGAGGCCATTCCCTGTGTCCTGTCACAGCAGCCCCTGCTCAGAAGTGCAGGAACTGCAGGAAGAGCTGATGGTGCCTGTAAATTGGGATAATAATCAGCATTAACTCAGCTCCATAAAATCCCACACTGGTTTGTGTTGGAAGGACTTAAATCCCATCCAGTTCCACCCCTGCCATGGGCAGGGCCACCTCCCACTGGGCCAGGGAGAGGTGACAGAGGTGACATCACCTGCCTGTTTCCTCTCACACCTTCAGAGCTGCACTGGCACCTTCAGCCACTGCAGGGCACTGTGAGATTGCACTCAGGAATTCCCTTCCCAGCTCCATTTTTCCTCAGTCTCACCCTGGACAGGACACAAGTCACCCCCTCAAGGTGACATTTCCTTACAGAAATGTCCTACCCATTCCTCATATCCATCATCCCACCCAGGAATCCTGGCTCCCAGCACGGATTCCCTCTTTGCCCTCCATTCAGGGAAGTTTCCCATGAAATCCCCTGGATGCCTGAACAGATTTAAAATGGAACTCTGGAGAAATGTGGAGAACAAGTCACCAGCCCAGTGCTTTGTAACACCACCATGACATTGTCCCTCTGCTTTCAGGGAGGTCCCTGACCCACAGGGGCCCAACCACAGCCACATCTTTATCCTGAAACCTCCTCTGCCCTCCAGGGAGCACATTTTAGACCAAGCCCTGCAGGGATAAGCAGAGGACTCCCCAAACCCTCTCCATGGGTAGAGCCTAATTCTCCATAGACCCCTTTCTGACTCGCCACACCCCGTGCCCACCCTTAACACCAGCTCCTGCCTTCTGTGCCCTGGATCCGGGTGGGATGTGGCTGGGAAGGGGCTGCTTTGCAGGGAATCCTCAGCCCCTGAGGAGAACATCTGTTCTCTTGCAGATGTGGACGAGTGCGGCGCGATCTCCGGCGCGTGCGACGGCGGCGACTGCACCAACACCGTGGGCAGCTACGTGTGCACCTGCCCACGGGGCTTCATGACCAGCCCTGATGGATCCAGATGCATTGGTGAGATGTCAAACCCCCCAAAAAAACCACACAGGACCCGTGTGGTTTGGCCAGGGCCGTGCACAGGGTCAGGGGTTAGAAAGAGAAGCGAAGCGGTTGAAATTCACCACCTCCCGTAGTGGGTTAAACTGGAGGGCTGGGAAATGTGAGGAGCAGCCATTGAGATGTTGAATTTGCAGGGAAGGTTGTTGGGATGGGAAGGTGGGAGTGGGTTGCAGGGTCAGATCTGTGGGATGTCTCCGTTGCCTGTGTCTGCACCGTGTGGTTCCACAGGGGTGAGAGCGGTGGAACCACAAGGTGACCAAAAGGAAGGCAGGGTTCCCAAACACAGCAATCCCTGCAAAATATGGGCCTGAAAATATGGCAGAGGCTGCTCAGAACTTCCAAGGCCTCGTGGAGTGGGGGATGGACTCCAGGTATCCCAGAGCCCCTCGGATGGAAAAGGGAAAGCTGAGGAATGAATTCCCTCTCAGTGCCTGGATTAGAGTGACCTGAGGGCAAATGGTGAGAGAATCAGAAATGTGAGACCTGGGGTCTGTCACAAAGGATTTGCAGATGGATCTCACCACATTTGCACATCAAAAGGCTCCTTGTTCCTGGGATGGCTGGGAAAGGCTCTTTTCCACGTGCTGTTGTCCATGGAATTGTCCATCCCAGTGGAGGTTTTGCTGCTCTTCCACCCCTGGGCTTTGTCCCTCTCCATAACTTGTGCTTCAAGGTTGGACAAGGAGTTGTTTGGAATGGGAGGAAGAGGAATGGGATGGAAGGTGTGAGGATTGTGGTCTGTGAGGAAGGATCCTTGTGCTCCTGCCCACATCTGGGATCCTCTTCCATCCCCTTTTCCTCCTGCACTGGGTGTTACCCAGGGACTCACACCACCACAAACCACAGGCCCAGTGTGGCTGTGGAGTGTGTAAATCCAAGGGAAGGCTTGGAGTCCTTCCTGGAGCAAAGAGGGACCCATGGGAAACCCACCACAACTGCACATTCCTGCCCTTGCTTTGCAGGGGTGAAGGGGGAAAGTTTTACTCCAAGTGTTTTTTAACCAATGCAAATAAACAGGGAATTTTATCCTCCTCCTCCTCCTTCCTGCCCAGCCCACAGCTCATAAATCCCAACTGCCCAAGCTGATAATCCATAGGGATTCTTCTCCCTAAACTCAGCTTTTTGGAGGGAGTGGCTTTGCCCTGAGCTGGTTTTCTGGATCCCTCTGTGCCCTGGGGAGAGGAAGAGGAGCTTCCCCAGCACAGGAACTACAGGACCCTGTGCCTGGATATCACAGGGATGTGCTGGGAGCATCCAAGTCTGGCACCAAACCAACTCCCAGGCTGGTGTGGAAATCCCAGTGATCCCAGGAAAAGCTTGGTGAGGACCCACCACCTCCAGCATCCCTGGCCAGCCCTGAGTTTGGCTCAGATTGTCCATATTTCAAAGCCTCTTCCCAAAACTGGCCTGGATCCAGGCAAGTTTCCCCCCCAGCCCAGAGCCTGGAGTGAATCTTTCATGTTTAACAGCTCAAAATTCCTTTCCAAGGCTTGTAAATATTTGATGGTCCATTTCTCTTGGTGAGAGACAACAGTTCCTCTGATAAATGGATCACTTTGCTGTTTGCTTGCTCCCAGCAGGGGCTCTTGCTTCACTCAAAATGAATCCCAGGATTTTTCACACTGTTCACAAAGTTCATTTGCCTCCAGAAAATGAGGATGGGAGGATTTAGGAAGTGATCTGTCACAGGAAAGGCAAAAATCCTTGATAGTGCAATGGAAAATGTCAGGTACAGCAGGGAGTCGTGGAAATTAATGCAGGGAAAAAAAATCAGCTCCAGGTTCTTTTATATCCACAGGATCTGGAGTAAAATGAAATATTCTAATTCCAGAAAGAAAAATGTTGTCAAGTGTGAGTAAGGAGTAAAGGACAAGTCATCTTGTTTGGGAATCTGATGGATTTTCAGGAGAATTAAATTCTTTCCCTCCTGTTTCCCAGTCCCTGCCACGAGCCCAGAGGGATGTGATGGATGAGTCACATGGACATTTCCCCACTTTCCTTGAAACCAAGAAATGAAAACTAAATAAAATTAGAAAGCCTACATTTAAAAATAGTCCCAGGCTTGTTTAGCTGCAGTGGCCTCTGAATTCCCCACGTCATTCCAGCCATTTCCCTGAGCTCACACGTGCTGTCACATTTTGGGACAGGCTGTGGTTTTTTTGGCCAAATTCACAGTTTTTCCTGGGCTGTTGTTGCCCTGGGATGCAGATTTTGTAAACTCTGCTTCTATGGTTGGAGGGTTTTTTAGTTTTGGGTCTTTTTTTAGTGCTTGTTTTGAGAGTTTATGGTGGTGATTTACGTCCTGTGGGATAAATCAAAGGGATGGTGGGTAAAATTGGGAATTAATAAATAATGTGGCCACATAAAGCATGAACAGCATCAGGAGAGAGGAGCTGAGATTGTGTCATTGGTGATTCTGAGATGTTTAAAGTGGAGGTGACCCCAATATCACATATATTCATATATATTTTATATATTTATTTATATCCAGGGGCACCAGCACTGCCTTGGTGCTGCTTTGCCACATTCCCACCCCTTTTTAGCAAAGTAAACACCTTTTTTTATTGCATTTGAATAATCTCCTGGAGTTTTTACAGCTGAAACAGCAAGACCCAGAGCTTGGGTTGATCCCCAACCTCATTAACTGCTTTCACTGCCCTCCCCAGTAAAACCCCACCAGCAGCAACTGGAGAAAGTCTGTCATGGTTTGAAATGAGCATTTATGGGATGATTCCACCACCTGGGCTTGACACAGAGAGTCCAGTTCCACACGTGTTCATAACAGTTTCATTCATTCCTGCCTGGAAAAGCCAGGCTTGGAGCTCCCAGGATCTGCTCCAGCAACCTGGGAGGGTTTGGACTGGGATTTTGGTGGGTCCATGGGGTTGCTCTTCAAGAACAGCTCCAAAGAATGATTTGCAAATGAGGGAAAATGGTTTTTCAGATGCATTTCCCTGCCAGTGCAGCAAAGCTCGGAGAGATTTGGGATTTATCTCCTCTTGGGAAGCATCACAAGGTTTACAGCCTCCAGTTCTGGGTAGGGCCAGGTCTGGCTTAGCCTTGCAAAGCCCTGGGCTTGGATTTGGGAGGGTGTTACTGAGGGTTTCACCTGCCTGGAGGGTTTTGTCCACTCATTATCCAGCAGGGAAAAAAGCAACAGGAAAAAGGAAGTGTGAGGCTCATGGAATCAGGGAATGGTTTGGGTTGGAGGGACCTTAAACCCCATCCAGTGCCACCCCTGCCATGGCAGGGACACCTCCCACTATCCCAGGGTGCTCCAGCCTGGCCTTGGACACTCCCAGGGATTTTGGGGTTCTTGAGCTTCTCAGTTTCTCGTGACAAGACACAAAAGTGAGGGAAATGTCCTTCAACTCCTCCCAGAACTTTCCATCCCTCCATCCCTCCCTACCCCCCCTCATTCATTAGGATTAAAATTCCAGAAATCCCTTGGAGATGCACAACAGATCTCAGCCCCCTTGTGCAGACCACGGAGAGGATGTCCCCATGGAAAGGGAAATTAGGGATTAGCCATGGGGGATAACTCCTATCCTGCTCCTCCAGGCCACCAGGACACCCCCCATGGCCCATCTGGAGGGGTGCAGACCCTGTTAGATCCCAGTGGAAGATCCAGCTTGGAGTCACTCCTGTGCCATCATAATCAGGAGACAAAAATCCACCTCCTGCTCCACCACTCCTGGCAGAACCTTGGAACCCATTCCCAACTCTGAACCAGAGAGCTCAGTCCTGTGGCTCAATCCCTCACCTCTTGCAATTTCAACATTTGGAATTTCCCCTCCTCTCTCCCCTGCAGCATTCCCTGATTTTTGTGTCCCTGAGCAGGACAGGAAGGCAGGACAGAGCTCCCACCTCCAGGGTGTGGGTGGTCCTGGAGGAGGTTCCACAGGGAATGCAGGGATCCAGCTCTTCCCACCCACCCTTCCCTCTGCCCGAGGCAGCTCCTGCTGAGCTTTCAATTAGTTCTGACCTTCACTTCCGACAGTGATTATGGAAAAGCAGCCAAATTTAATAAACATTTGTGCAGATGCACCAGGGCTGGGCTGGTCCCCGTGTGACACAAATTACTGTGACCTCCCTTGTCAAACTTATCAGCACTTGTGTGTCCCTGGGGAAGGAGCCTGAGCTCTCCAATCCCTCCCTGTTCCCTGTTCCCTGTTCCCTGCCTGGCTGTCTCCCTGTCTCCCAGCCTTGGGAACATCCAGCACCATCCCACGGAGGGACAGGAGCTGGGTGGGATCTCTGATGCCCAAAGGGTTTATTCCAAACTGCCACTCTCAGATCTAGAAGGTGGTTTAAGCTCAGCCCTAAATCCTTGGGGAGACAATTCCCATCAAGGGCTTGAGGTGCAGCTTTTCCAAGTGGTCCCGATATCCTGCTCTGTGTTGGTGAGAGAGGAGCTGCTTTTGGGAATCATGGAATGGTTGGGGTTGGAAAGAACTTAAAACATCCAGTCTCACCCCTGCCATGGGCAGGGACACCTCCCACTATCCCAGGATTTCCAACCTGGCCTTGGACACTTCCAGGGATGGAGCAGCTTCTCTGGGAAATCCATCCCCACCCTCCCCACCATCACAGGAAGGAATTTCTTCCTCATATCTGATCCAAATCCATTCTCTGTCAATCCACCCTTGTCCTGCCCCTACAGTTCTGATGAATTACTGAAAACCACAGAAACCAGCAACACCAACCTGTTTCCCACATGGAAACACAGCCCTGCCACCCTCCAGCACCTGCTGGAATTTTCAGGGACGTGGGCACTTGCCAGAGGTGAAGGCTTTGGGTGTTTGGATGACCCAAACACCCTTGGGGTTGTACTTCCCTTCCTTAGGATTTGAGCTCATCTAGTGTTGCATCCAACCCCCTCTCTCGAATTTCCCTCCTCCAAGTCTGACTTTGGGGGATACAGTTTCCAGTGGATGCTGAGGGATGGGAGGGATGTTCCTGAGGAAGGACCCTGGCTTTGAATGGGATCAGTGTCCTGAGCAAGGCCCTGAGCAGAAATGGAGCCACAGCCCAGAGATCAAACAGCTCCAGGCAATTAATTCCAATTATATCACAGTGCTGGCTGATGTCAGCCCACAGGCACAGCTGACAAATCACAGGAGACTTTCCCCCTCATTAATTTACTGCAGAAACAAGGAGGGGAAATGAAGGAGTGGAAGATTCCAGGTTTTCCTAGAGGATTTGGTGCCAGGTGGAGCCTGCTAGACGTGTGAAAGACCCTCAGTCTGCTGGGCCTTGTCCAGGAGCCAAACACAGCCCACAGCAGTGCCAGGCTCTGTCTGTGGCTCCTTCTCCTCCCAGCCCAGGCCAGGTGGTGGGAATTAGCCCATGGCATGGATTGGGAACAGGCTGGGAATGGGAGTGGGCAGGCTGGAGGGATGTGGGATTGGGAACAGCTCTGTTAGAGATGTTGGGAGCACTGGGACCTGACAGGGAAAGCTTTCTTATGTCCCCTGTGCTGTCCCACTGTGACTGCATCGCCTGTGCTGTCCCTGCTGTGACTGTGTCCCCTGTGCTGTCCCTGCTGTGACTGTGTCCCCTGTGCTGTCCCTGCTGTGACTGTGTCCCCTGTGCTGTCCCTGCTGTGACTGTGTCCCCTGTGCTGTCCCTGCTGTGACTGTGTCCCCTGTGCTGTCCCCTGTGACCCTGTCCCCCCTGTGACCATGTCCCCTGTGCTCTCCCCCTGTGACCCTGTCCCTCCGTGACCCTGTCCCCCTTGTGACCACGTCCCCTGTGCTGTCTCCCCTCTGACCATGTCCCCCCCATGACTGTGTCCCCTGTGACCGTGTCCCCCCGTGACCACATCCCCTGTGCTGTCTCCCCTGTGACTGTGTCCCCCCCATGACCATGTCCCCTGTGACCCTGTCCCGTACTCTCCCCTGTGACCATGTCCCACCTGTGACCACGTCCCCTGTGCTGTCTCCC
>WEIV01026537.1:28891-39942 GCA_013390005.1 Calyptomena viridis
TCACACATAACCTGATCTCTACTCCCCTGAACATTCCCAATCACACATAACCTGATTTACTCCCCTGAACATTCCCAATCACACACAACCTGATTTACTCCCCTGAACATTCCCAATCACACATAACCTGATTTACTCACCTCAACATTCCCAATCACACATAACCTGCTCTATACTGACCTGAACATTCCCAATCACACATAACCTGCTCTATACTGACCTGAACATTCCCAATCACACACAACCTGCTCTATACTGACCATACCCCCAACGCCCCCTTGGAGGATTCCCCACCCAAAGCCCTTCCAGGAGGGCGTCCCTGCGGGAGCCCCGGCTGGTTTTGGCAGCCCTTGGGCGCCACAGGCCGGGGCTGAGCTGTGCTGTGCCCCCAGACGTGCGGGTGGAGCAGTGCTACATGAGGTGGGACGAGGACGAGTGCGCGGAGCCGCTGCCCGGGAAGTTCCGCATGGACATGTGCTGCTGCTCCGTGGGCTCGGCCTGGGGCATCGACTGCGAGGAGTGTCCCAAGGTGGGATCCCCCGACTACAAGGCCATCTGCCCCCGGGGCCCTGGCTTTGCCAACCGTGGGGATGTGCTCTCGGGAAGGCCTTTCTACAAAGGTGAGGAGAAAGCCCCTCTCGGCCCTGCTGTGCCCTGGGGGTGCAGCCCCTCCCTGAACCTCTGCTGCTCTTCTCACCCCCCAGATGTGAATGAGTGCAAGGTCTTCTCTGGGCTCTGCACTCATGGCACCTGCAGGAACACCATTGGAAGCTTCAGGTGTATCTGTGGCAATGGATTTGCTTTGGATGCTGAGGAAAGGAACTGCACAGGTAAGGGACCCCCTCGGGACCCCCCGTGTCTCTGCTGCTGCCTTGGGGGTGCTCGGCGTGGTGGTGCTTCCCAGAGGAGTCATGGCACTTATTTTAGGGTCGTGGTGAGGAGCCAAGGGCAGGACCATGAGCAGGAGCATCAGGGAGAGGTTGGACAGGGATTGGAGCAACCTGGGATAGTGGAAGGTGTCCCTGCCCATGGCAAGGGATGGAACTGGATGGGCTTTAAGGTCCCTTCCAACCCAAATCATTCCATGATTCCATGATCCTTTGACACCTCTCCTTCTGACCCAGTGCTCCCCTGGAATTTGGGAACCATTAATGTCCCTCATGCATCCAGGGAGCCTGGAAAGCTGCAGCCTGAGGTGCTCTGGGTCAGACACAGAAATTCCCAGCTGTCCTGCAGCAAAACATGGGATGCAGGGGAATGCAGGGATCCCATGGGATCCTTCAGGGCACCAGGATGGTGGGTGTCACTCCCCACGTGGGTGTGCAGTGTGGTGACATTAAGGCACATGAGGATGGAGTAGATCCTTTGTCATCCAGGTGATGGGAAGATTCCCACTTCCCACTCCTGGCTGGTCAGGGCTTGCAAAGCACCAGAGGGCAGCTGGAGAAAGGCCTGTTTGCACCCAGAAAGGAGCAGTCAGGGAATGGGAAAAGGGCAGGACAGTGCTGTGGGCACCATCAGCATTTGTGTCCCTGCTGGAACCCACTTGACCCCACAACCTGAAGTATCTCCAAGGAGCAACAATCAAAATCAGGGATAGTTCCAGGGCTGCTTCTCAGGGCAGCCTGGAGCTTCCCTGAGCCTCATCCTTCAGGAAGCTGACCCTTCCTTGAGCATTCCCTTGCTGGAATTTGAGGTGCAGCACAGGTAGCTGTGGTGGAACGAGTGCTCCCAGCCCAGAGCTGGCTGTGCTGGTGCTGGTGGCCCCTTCCTGCTGCCCTCCCTGGTGTCCTGGTGTCCCACTGCCTGGTGTCCCATTCCCTGGTGTCCTGGTGTCCCACTCCCTGTTGTCCTGGTGTCCCACTCCCTGGTGTCCTGGTGTCCCACTGCCTGGTGTCCTGGTGTCCCATTCCCTGATGTCCTGGTGTCCCACTCCCTGGTGTCCTGCTGTCCCACTCCCTGATGTCCTGGTGTCCCCTTCCCTGATGTCCTGGTGTCCCACTCCCTGATGTCCTGGTGTCCCTCCCACAGACATCGACGAGTGCCGCATCTCCCCGGACCTGTGTGGCCACGGCACGTGTGTCAACACCCCGGGCAGCTTCGAGTGCGAGTGCTTCGAGGGCTACGAGAGTGGCTTCATGATGATGAAGAACTGCATGGGTAAGGAGCTGGCCCTGGGCTGGGCACCTGCTGCAGGGGGCACAGTGGCTCCCTGTGTGTCCTGCCCAGGGCTCTGTGCCCTGCAGGGCAAGGGTAGATCGTGGAAAGGTTGCCCAAAGCCTTCCCCAGAGAGTTGTGGTTGTGGGGATCTCTTGCATCAACAAGGATTGACCATGGAAATGTTATCCAAACCCTTCCCCAGAGATCTCTGTTTGTGGGCACCTCTTGGATCAACAAGGACTCACCATGGAAAGGTCAGAGATCTCTGTTCTTCCCCAGAGATCTCTGTTTGTGGGGACCACTTGGATCAAGGACAGACCCTGGAAAGGTTGCCCAAACCCTCCCCCAGGGTATTCTGTGTGTGAGGACTCTCTAGATTAGCAAGGACAGACCATGGAAAAATTACCCAAACCCTTCCCCTGAGAGCTCTGTTTGTGAGGGCCTCTTGGATCAACAAGGATTGAACATGGAAAAGTTACCCAAACCCTTCCCCAGGGGATTCTATTTGTGGAGACCTCTTGGATCAGCAAGGACTGACCATGGAAAAGTTGCCCAAACCCTCCCCCAGGGGATTCTATGTGTGAGGACCCTCTAGATCAGCAAGGACAGACCAGCTCTCTTTGGAAGGATCTCCTGGATCAACAAGGACTGACCATGGAAAGGTTGCCCAAACCCTCCCCCAGAAAGCTCTGGTTTTGAGGACCTCCTGGACCAGCACCTTCCAGTCCCTTCCCCAGCTGGGGGGACACCCCCAGCCCAGGGCTCTGGGAACATCCTGGGCTCTTCCTGCTGTGACACTCATTCCTTTGGTACTTGAGGACAAGCCCTTGTATTTCCTCTTTCACCTTGTCCTTGAACCAAGTCCACTCTTCTTCATTCCATACCCTTCTTCCATCAGACCTTCCCTTGCCCCAGACTTTATCCCTCCACTTCCCTCTTTTTTCAGCAGCTTGGAGCTTGAGCCTGGCATTGCCACTGAGCTGGGACAGGATCCATGCCTGGGATTTTCATTCCTGCCACCTTTATCCTGGGAATTGGCCAGTCTCTGGTGGAGCTGTGCCAACCCAGCAGCTCCAGTTCCCTGACACACTTGGCTCCTTTACTATCTATGGCATCTTTTCCTTTCCTTTCCTTTCCTTTCCTTTCCTTTCCTTTCCTTTCCTTTCCTTTCCTTTCCTTTCCTTTCCTTTCCTTTCCTTTCCTTTCCTCTCCTTTCCTCTCCTTTCCTCTCCTTTCCTCTCCTTTCCTTTTCCTTTTCCTTTTCCTTTTCCTTTTCCTTTTCCTTTTCCTTTTCCTTTTCCTTTTCCTTTTCCTTTTCCTTTTCCTTTTCCTTTTCCTTTTCCTTTTCCTTTTCCTTTTCCTTTTCCTTTTCCTTTTCCTTTTCCTTTTCCTTTTCCTTTTCCTTTTCCTTTTCCTTTTCCTTTTCCTTTTCCTTTTCCTTTTCCTTTTCCTTTTCCTTTTCCTTTTCCTTTTCCTTTTCCTTTTCCTTTTCCTTTTCCTTTTCCTTTTCCTTTTCCTTTTCCTTTTCCTTTTCCTTTTCCTTTTCCTTTTCCTTTTCCTTTTCCTTTTCCTTTTCCTTTTCCTTTTCCTTTTCCTTTTCCTTTTCCTTTTCCTTTTCCTTTTCCTTTTCCTTTTCCTTTTCCTTTTCCTTTTCCTTTTCCTTTTCCTTTTCCTTTTCCTTTTCCTTTTCCTTTTCCTTTTCCTTTTCCTTTTCCTTTTCCTTTTCCTTTTCCTTTTCCTTTTCCTTTTCCTTTTCCTTTTCCTTTTCCTTTTCCTTTTCCTTTTCCTTTTCCTTTTCCTTTTCCTTTTCCTTTTCCTTTTCCTTTTCCTTTTCCTTTTCCTTTTCCTTTTCCTTTTCCTTTTCCTTTTCCTTTTCCTTTTCCTTTTCCTTTTCCTTTTCCTTTTCCTTTTCCTTTTCCTTTTCCTTTTCCTTTTCCTTTTCCTTTTCCTTTTCCTTTTCCTTTTCCTTTTCCTTTTCCTTTTCCTTTTCCTTTTCCTTTTCCTTTTCTTTTTCCTTTCCTTTCCTTTCCTTTCTGTGACATCTTTTACTTTACTTTACTTTAACTTTATTTTACTTTCTGTGACATCTCCTCTATTATTTATTTGGCCACTCATTAATCCAGCCTCTGGAAGCTGTTCCTGCCCATGGCAGGAGCTTGGATCTGGTTCATCTTTATGTTCCTTCCAACCCAAACCATTCTGGGAGTCTGGGATTATTTACAAATCCCACTGTAAACACCCCCCCCTCTCCAGGCATTATTAACACCACATGTTCAACCCTTGCATTAAACCATTTTCAACCCCCTTGGCAGGATATTTCTGGAATTGTAGATCCTTTTCTGTGCTACCCCAACCATGAGACCACAGTTATCCCCCAAACTGGTTCACCCATCTGCCCTGAATGATGTCTCCCATACCACAACACTCATTTTAATCCAGTTTACATGCAGTTTAGTCCCTTTTCTAGGTAGTTTCTTGCAGTTATTTCATCATCAGATCCCTGCTGAGATCAGCAGACCTCGAATTTCCACTCCTACATTAGGAATAGATCAAACTTTTCTCTCTTCATGGCACTGCTTGGCCTCCTGCTGTCGTTGCACTTTTGCAGCCACATTAAATCAGATGTCACAAGGACACACCTTGCTGAGCAAGAGGTTTCCCAAGAGATGGATTGTGTCTTTTCCAGCTCAGAATCTTGTGGATTCATCCTGTTTGTCTTGGGTTGCTTTCCAGTAGATCTCTTCTAAAATGTCCCTCAACCTCATCTCCCTTGTGTGTGATATTTAATCTGTTTCTGCACCTTTCCTTGGGGCAACAATAATTTCACACCTTTCCCAACCCCTGGTGAGGCCCCCAAACATGTTCATGGGTCAAACCCTTCATGAGAAGTTCTGGGACACCATCCACCCTCACTTTTCAGTTATAATTGCAAAGGCTCCTTTCACCTGCCCATTTAATCCTCCTTTATCCTCACACAATTCCTTACAGCTCCTCCCATCTCCCCAGTGCTTGTTTTTATTCTTTTTTTTTTAATTCCATTTTATTTTTTTTTATTCTGTCAGAGTCTCATCTGGTTTTAATTTACTAATTCTTGTTTGGAGCTTAAAAAACCCCATCAGTGACCTCAGACTTCAGTTCTTCTCCAACAACTCAGCCAGACTCTTGCTGTCCTGGAATTCCTGGCATTCCATGTTCCTCTCCTTGTGTCCAGCCAGACTCACTTGTCTCACTGACCTACTCTCAATATTCTGCTCTCTCAGCTTTGGCTTGGACTCCAAACCACTTCAATCCTTGCTGTGATCCAAGGCCATTGATTTGGTTTTTCATGTTTTACTCTCTGTGTTCTCTAAAATAAATCTAAAATAATTCTAAAATAAATCAAAGCCCACTGGCCTGGGCTTTGTCCTTTCCATGTGATTTGGAGTGTGGCTTAGCACAGCTCCCATGGATCATCCTCCTTCTTCTCCCCCTTCCCTGGGACACTGGGAATGTCACAGTCCCCACCACAGACCTGCTGAATTAAAAGAATAAGATTTTAATCTTTAGATAAGGATGTTGTTTCATTGTTCTTCCTTTCTTTAATTCTCACTCTTTGCCCAATTCCACCTTTTCCTTTTTTTATAGGGAGTTGGGTCCTCTCACTCCAAAGGGTGTTGGAACATTGTGGCCTTTCCCATGGTCCAGGATTCACTTTTTCCCACCTCTTTTTGGCTTCAGCCTCCTGAGGGAGGAATTCTTTCCAGCCTTTGACAACAACAGCAGTGAAAACACATCCTGGAATTCAGCAGGAATGGGCTCCCACTGTGGAAAAGCAGAGGCACAAATCCTGGGGGGTGTTTAACAGGGACCTGTCACCCCCATTCCCAAAGGGATCCCAGTCCTCTGTAGCTGTAAATGACCTGAAAATCCCACCAGAGGGTTTTATCCAAAAATATTCCACTCTTAATTTCAAGGTGGGAATCAGAGAAATAAACACATGGGAAGAAAATGGATCCTTTACATCTCCAACCTCACTCCCTTTCTCTGCTCCCACTGAGGGGTTTTGGGGGGGATTTTTGAGCTCCCTCAGCTCTTTTCTGTTGCACCCAAAGGCTTTGTATCCTCAATTCACATTTCTCAGGGCACACCCGTGGTCAGATGAATCCTCTCAGCAATTCCAGGCAGAATTCCCTGGTTTTTCCCCCTTCCCCACTCACTGCAGGACATCCTGAATCAATTTTTTGGGGCATTCAAGAACCCAAAACCTTTTGAATCCATTCTGGGACCAAAATACAGAACCTCCTCCTCAGATTCCTGTTTCAAAAGTTAAAGGATCAGATTTATCCAGCACTTGGCTTTCCAAGGAATGTGACTTGCACTGTGAAACACCACAGGTACCACCAAGACCTCCCTTAGATCACAAAGAGCCTTTTCCAAGGTCTGTCTCCATGGATAATCCATGGATAACAAGGCTTCACACTTTTCCTTGAGTAGTTTCTTATTTCCAGCCATCCCCACTCCACAATTCCAGGAGTTTCCCTTGTTTGGGTTTCTCAGTCTGGCATTTATAAACTTTTCTATCCCTTGTCTCATTTTGGGTGCCAGCCTGGTTCCATCTTTCCCTGACCTCACCTCCCTCACATTCCCTCAGGAATTTCTCCAGTCCCTTGCAAATCCAATCCCTTGGCCCAGATGTGATTTTCCCAGCAATATGTGGATTATTTCCCACCCCCACGTGTGGAACTTGGAATTGGGAGGCTCTTCCTGAGGAGGTTTGGCCGTTACTGTTCCATCCAACAAACCACACGTTTCCCAAGGAATTCTTCCTCTGCTGATGTGAAAATGGACTGGGATAGAGGGGCTGTGAGCTGGGAATTATCCTTCTGGTCCTTGTTGGCTCCTCTGGACAAAGCCACAAAGTCCTTCCTCCTCGTGTCACCCTTCACTGCCGCGCTCAAGGCGAGGGTTGTGATTCCAACCAGGAATTCGCTGCCCTGTTAAACTGGTGATATCCCTGTGCTTTGGGGTGTCCCAGGGGTGATGGCACTGTGCTGCTGCCACCTTTTACCTGGAAAACCAGGCAGGAAAGGCTGAGGCAACGTGTTGTGTGTGGTTGTGTGCAGATATCAACGAGTGCGAGCGGGACCCGCTGCTGTGCCGGGGTGGCATCTGCATGAACACTGACGGCAGCTTCGAGTGCATCTGCCCCCCTGGGCACGAGCTGACAGCTGAGGGCAACACCTGCATAGGTGAGAGGCTGAGAGGATGTGCTGCAGCAAGGATCCAAGGGGAATCCCACGAGGAATCTCGGCTCTGGCGCCGGGGGTGGTGGATGTCTCCTTCCCATCCCGTGTGTCTCATCCCTGGAAGTGTTCAAGGGCAGGGTGGAGCTGGTGTAGGGGAAGGGGGGTGGAATGAGATGAGCCTTGAGGTTCTTTCCCACCCAAACCATCCTGTGTTTCCATGTGTGGGTGGAACATGCTCATCCAAGGTCATTCCCGAGGTTTCGCTGCATTTGTGGTGTTCATCCTGCTGGTCACTGAACGCTGCCCAAGCCAACAACAAATTCACTTTGGAGAGCCAGGGGTGGGCACTGGGTGATTGCCAAGGTGGGGATCAGCAGGGCTGGCTGCTCCAAGTGCTCTGTTTCCCCCAGATATCAATGAGTGCTCCCTCAGTGACAACCTGTGCCGCAACGGCCGCTGCGTCAACGTCATCGGCACCTACCAGTGCTCCTGTGACTCGGGATTCCAGGCCACTCTGGACAGGCAGGGCTGTGTTGGTGAGTCCTTCCAGGAGCCCAGGATGATCCCAGAACCCTCAGTGCTCAGCGGGGTGTCTGAGAGTGGGACAAGTTGGGGACGTCGTGGTTGAGCGTCCGCCAAATTCGCGTCACTGGTGGGGCACCGTCGCCAGCTCTGTGCTTGGAGAGAACACATGGGGTGTTTTCTTGTGGCTGGGGGAGCTCTGTGTCCTCTCTGCTGCAGGACACGTGTCCCACCCGTGCTCCAAAGTGTCCTTTCTCCACAGACATTGATGAGTGCACCATAACCAACGGGGGCTGTGACACCCACTGCTCCAACTCGGAGGGCAGCTACGAGTGCAGCTGCAGCGAGGGCTATGCCCTGATGCCAGACAAGAGATCCTGTGCAGGTCAGTGCCCACCTTGGCTGCTGCCCCAGAGACCCCTCTGGCCACTGCCAGGGTGGAGGAATCTCATTTTGAGTCCATTCCAAAGGGGTGTTTTTCCTGGTGGATGGTTTTGCTTTGTGTGGATGTGCAGCCCCTCCTACATGGTCCTGCTCCAGGATTAGGAAAAAAGCTCCTCCTGTGATTCCCTCCTGTTGTGTTCCCACAATAGCTGTTCACTGTTCCACTCTTAGTTTTAAGGTGGGAATCAGAGAAATAAACACATGGGAAAAATATGGATCCTTTACATCTCCAACCTCACTCCCTTTCTCTGCTCCCACTGAGGGGTTTTGGGGGGGATTTTTTAGCTCCCTCAGCTCTTTTCTGTTGCACCCAAAGGCTTTGTATCCTCAATTCACATTTCTCAGGGCACACCCGTGGTCAGATGAATCCTCTCAGCAATTCCAGGCAGAACTCCCTGTTTTTCCCCCTTCCCCACTCACTGCAGGACATCCTGAGTCAATTTTGGGGGCATTCAAGAACCTAAAATCTTTTGAATCCATTCTGGGACCAAAATACAGCACCTTTTTCTCAGACTCCTGTTGTCACAACAGCTGCTCACTGTTGGCCATGGTCTCCTCTCTCTAGACATTGATGAATGTGAGGATAATCCTGACATCTGTGATGGTGGGCAGTGCACAAACATCCCTGGGGAATATCGCTGCCTCTGCTTCGATGGCTTCATGGCATCCCTGGACATGAAAACCTGCATTGGTGAGGCCACACAGCTGTGGGACAGAGCAAGGGACACACGGGGGTGACCTGAGTCACACTGAGCTGTCCCATGGGTGCTTTGTGTCCTGCAGATGTGAACGAGTGTGACCTCAACCCCAACATCTGCCTGCACGGCGAGTGTGAGAACACCAAGGGCTCCTTCATCTGCCACTGCCAGCTGGGCTACTTTGTCAAGAAAGGAACCACGGGCTGCACAGGTGGGAACTGCCCATTCCTGGTGGGAGCCCCCAGGAACAGCCCCCAGGCTGCCATGGAGAGAGCAGCATTCCCAGGGTGTTGTGTGTGGCCACCCAGGGATGTGGCTGTGCTGGGAGCCCCTCCTGGGCAGGCAGAGGTGGCCAGAAGGGCAGGTTAGAGACAGGAATTGGTGTGTTTGTAGTTGATGTCCAAGCCAAGGGCCTGCCCTTCCTATTCCATCGTCTTCCAGGGCTGAGCACAGCTCAACCCTTCAGCTCAGGGATAAACCTCCAGAACATCAGGTTAGAGACAAGAATTGGTGTGTTTGTAGTTGATGTCCAAGCCAAGGGCCTGATTTTCCCATTGCATCATCTTCCAGGGCTGAGCACAGCTCAGCTCAAGGGTACAACTCCAGGCAGCCTGTTTTCCTGGAGTTCACACTCCTGGAGCCATTGGCACCTAAATCCATGAGCAGGATCACTCCTGGACTCCTGTGGGCAGGCAGAGGTGGCCAGAAGGGCAGGTTAGAGACAGGAATTGGTGTGTTTGTAGTTGATGTCCAAGCCAAGGGCCTGCCCTTCCTATTCCATCATCTTCCAGGGCTGAGCACAGCTCAGCTCAGGGGTTCAAATCCAGGCAGCCTGTTCTAGAGTTCACACTCCTGGGAACTATTGACACCTAACCCCGTGTGCAGGTGCGTTCCTGGACTCCTTTGGACAGGCAGAGGTGGCCAGAAGGGCAGGTTAGAGACAGGAATTGGTGTGTTTGTAGTTGATGTCCAAGCCAAGGGCCTGCCCTTCCTATTCCATCGTCTTCCAGGGCTGAGCACAGCTCAACCCTTCAGCTCAGGGATAAACCTCCAGAACATCAGGTTAGAGACAAGAATTGGTGTGTTTGTAGTTGATGTCCAAGCCAAGGGCCTGATTTTCCCATTGCATCATCTTCCAGGGCTGAGCACAGCTCAGCTCAAGGGTACAACTCCAGGCAGCCTGTTTTCCTGGAGTTCACACTCCTGGAGCCATTGGCACCTAAATCCATGAGCAGGATCACTCCTGGACTCCTGTGGGCAGGCAGAGGTGGCCAGAAGGGCAGCTTAGAGACAGGAATTGCCCTATTTGTAGTTGACATCCAGGCCAGGGCCCTGCCCTTCCTTCTGCACAGCTCCAGGCAGCCTGTTCTGGAGTTCACACTCCCGGGAGCCACTGGCACCCAAATCCACGAGCAGGATCAAACCTGGCTGCTCTCTCCTGCCCTGTGGGAGCTGAAGTGTGAGCCCTGGTGTCCTCCCTCCCTGCAGACATCGATGAGTGTGAGATTGGGGCCCACAACTGTGACATGCACGCCTCCTGCATCAACGTGCCCGGCAGCTTCAAGTGCAAGTGTCGCACGGGCTGGCTCGGGGATGGGCTGAAGTGCAACGGTGAGTCCCCGTCCCAGGAAAGGGTGTCCCTGTGTCCCACAGGCTCTTTGGGATCCTGGGAAGGCTGGGCTGGGCTGGCACCTGCATTTACAGCACCAGGAGTCTGGTGGGGAGAGGCTGGGGGTGCTCAGCTTGGAGGAGGGTCGGGGGGGCTTTGTCGCTCTCCACAACTCCCTGACAGGAGGATGGAGCCACAGAGGGTGGGATTTGCTCCCAGGGAACAAGGGACAGGAAGAGGAGGCTGAGGGGAGACCTCATTGCAGTGACAACTGCCTGGGGAGGGGCAGGGGAGGGGCAGTGACTGAGCTCTGCTCTGTGTGACAGGGCCAGGAGCCAGGGAATGGCTGGAGTTGTGTCAGGGCAGGGGGAGGTTGGAGCTCAGCACAAGGTT
>WEIV01026538.1:8965-23649 GCA_013390005.1 Calyptomena viridis
AAAAAAACCCCTTTTCATTAAGTTTTGGGTGTGATATTTTTGCATGAAAGCCTCTGTAGAAAATAACTGTTATTTTCTGAGTAATATATAAAAACGTTAAAGCTCAGGCTTGGTTTTGATGAGGCTTCAGTACAGATTCCAGGCTGCATTCCCTCGTCACAGGAGTAACAAGTTCTATGCTGGGTTTCAGTGTTCTTTTCATACAGCACACTTACTTTCATTGTATGCTGCCATAGGTATACGACTGCTCACCATAAAATGCAAATTGTTTTATTGAGGCAAATTCGAGAAGCAAAGGATTAACACGTCCGGGTGCATCCTAGAGCGAATGCACATCAAACTATAAAATGTAATACATTTTATACAATTTTTCACACAGAGGGCAGTCCTCAGCTTGAGATTAAAAAAAAAAAGAAAAACTTTCTAAAAGCATTCTTAACTTTCCTTGACTCTAAACAGAAAGTTACATTTCAATGTCAATGGTTGATATAAGGGCTCGAATTTTATTACCCCTTGTCAAATAGGTGTCTGGCAAGCATCTTCTTAAACAAAGGTCTTTAGAGTAAATATATGTTTCTCTAAACACTCTTATTCCTAACTACTCATCATAAATTCTTAACACACAGACAGTGCTACGTTGGTCGGCTTCTAATCTGACTTAATAAAATATTTATTTAACTACTTTTTAACAAAAGTATGCGATAAGCAAAATACAACTTTATATTTTCACATAGGTGAAAGCAGAAATGGCAAAAAATGGTATGCTATTTTATTGTGGTGTTACCTATGGGGTGATAACACTTCGGAAATTTTATGGATGCAGGGAATTCAAGGTGCTTCCCTCATGAATGACTGGCATTTCTGTTTTCACGTAGTGAATAAACAGCGTTCCTGACATAGTTCTTAGTGTATCATATAATATTGATATACCCATCAAAATTTTTCATAACAGACAAATCACTTCATCGAAGTTTCATTATTAATGATACAGTCATAAGTACTGACTCAGATTCAGATTTTGACATCCCTTTTGCCAGTGCCCTTTCCCCAGATTCATTTCTGCCAGGCAAGATGTGAACACTTTTACTTCTGGTTTTGTTAACTACACTTAACTGGTCACTTTCTCAAGAGTGGTCACTGAGAAAAACGTTGCAACTATTCCAGAATTCAACAGTATTGTTCGCTGTTCCAAGCTAGTATGATTATGCCTAATTCCATATCTTTACATTTTCTGTCTGTAGGAGAGATGCTGGACTTTAAATATGAGATCTGCTCTAATCAGTAAAGTTTTTATCGTCTAGGTTGATTATTGACTTTCTCCAAGTGGGAGGAGTAACCTAGGAGTAAGAAAAAGCATCCTAGAGATAGGAATAACATGTGCTGCAGCATGGGTGTTACCCCAGTGTGCCTTCTCTCTCACAGTTTCTCTTTTCTTTAGTGCCAGGCTAGTGCAGGACTAACAGGGTGTGAGCTGAGAGTTGGAGAGACCAGAATTGGTCAGCAAGGGAGATTTTGGAACCAAATTAGTAGGAATAGAGCAATCAGAGTAGGGCTGGAATGGGCTCTCACAAAGAGAAATAGCAAGAACAGGTTCTTCTTCTTTGATAATTGCATTAATCCTGCTGCAGGTTTCTTACCATATATTTGCAATCATGTCTTACCATCTTTGGGAGCTTCTGGGTTGTTTCTGGTGTTCTTTGGTTTTTTGAACTGCTTTATTTTCAATTTTTTTCACTTATATGTATGCCACTACTTAATGAATTTAGATTATTTTCACATCTAGTCCTTAAAGGTCTTATTGGATTAATCAAATCCTGTACTTTATGCCAAAGGTCATGTGCATGAATGAAGTTCCTCTTTTTTGTAACTTTAGCCCTTACAAGTAGTAAACAAGTCCCAGTACTAGAAATAGTATCTGTAGGTACATAAGTCTTATGGGTAAGAAATTGGCTGCTTCATCTACTTTCAAATCTTGCCTGTACTTTTTTTTTCTGGTGGTTCTTCCACCTAGTTTCCAACAAAAGTCTTCTATCTTCACCTACTTTTGAAAAATCACCATATGTTTACTTTTGCTTTCTGGGGATAATTAGGAAGCTCACATATAACTGCTATTTGTGCTTACTTTCAACAGTTTTTCTTTCCTTGGACTCTCCTCTAAATTTTTTCTTCTTCACTCAGTGTTTCATATGATCATCTGCTTTTAATTTTTATGGTCTCATGAGCACTAACTGGTGTGCAATGTAAATTTCCACATTGTTCTACATGAGAGAAAAACAAGTCAGTTTGTACCCATGTGTAGGTGAGAACTTTACTAAGAATTTACAATGAGTTTCCTCTTTTTTGGATAGGTAATAGATGGGATTACCTATCTGTAGGTAGACAAATTTTTATCAGAAATATTCTAAAACCTAGATATGCAAACAGCTGAAAAGCATTTGGCTCTTTTCTCAATGTGTAAACTAGAAAACTACAATTAGTCAAGACTGTGAGTCTAATAAACAAATAATTACTGAAATTACTCTTATTCATGGTGGGTTTTGAAGGCAAAAGATTCTATTAAGAATTAGGTTGATGAAAGTTGTCATTTAGAGAAGGCTTAAAAGGGAACCAGCCAGCTTCCAAAATTTGGAAGTTAATTGAGGCCCCAAATTGTATTTATTTTACTCATTGAAACTAAGTTAAATACTCAGTTCTGCTCATAATAAAGCCAAAAGTTTTCATTTGCTCTTGTTGACACAGGATTGGAAAGATGAGAAGTGATTGAAGAATTGAGAAACCAGAGAATGAATTAGCAACAAACACAAAAAAAGCCAAAATGGCAGACAGCCAAAACTAGAGGATTTTGTGATATTGCAATATTCTAGTATGTAATAAAAATATTAGAAAAATCTGTACAATAAAGGCAGTTGGACAAATAAAACTTTTCCTATCAGCTCCTGATTCTTGTTTTGATGACAAGATGATGACTATGATGGACCTGCAGCATTCAAGCAAAGAAAGGGCTGTAAAGTGCTGACTGTATGGTGCAAGAAAAACTTTGTAAATCCCTGCAACTGCTGCCAAAAAAGGTAGATGTCTGAAAGCTGCTGCTATGCTCCTAATTGACACAAATAATCAAATACTAAAGCTCAGAGAATGAAGATGCTCCTGGGATCACCTTTCAGTGAAGTGGTTCCATTGAGACTTGTCAGGCATAATTTCATATACTATACTATATACATACTATAGATTTTCAGTCAGTCACAAAATGATGTTTTGTAAAACAATTGAGGTGGTGGTGCCCTCGTTTACACAATAATAAATATTTAGTGATAAGGAACAATATTTGGAAGCAATAACAAACAAGCTAAGTGTACACGTCAGATAATGTAGTCCTGGAAAATCTTAGTCTGGAATGAACATCTGGAAGTTATCTCATCCAACTATCCTCTCAAAGCAGAGCCAGGCTTGATGAATTTGCTCCTCACTGTGACATCATCATGTTTTTCCATACACATCTTTTATCTCAATTCTAATAGTCATCTGGGAGAACACAATGTCATTGTGGAAATTTCCCAGTTCTTTATTTTGAAATTCTTTGGAAGACAGGTCACTATTTTTATCAGCAGAATGAAGATTTGAATTTGAGAAACACATTAAACTTACCTGACAAGTAGAATGTGTAACAATTTATCCATAAATAGATAATTCATCATGATTCTTGTTTAAATTTATTTGAATTTGAAATATTCATATTAATTATTCATTAAATAAAAATAGTGTTCTTATGTTAAATTTAGACTGGACAAAGAAAATTATTTTGAATGCAGGAAGGTTTTATTTTTCATTTAAAATAGATGATGTCAGACCTTGAATTCACTAGCTGTGTCAAACTGTTACAAATCAAGCTCTAAATGCTATCTAATACAAAATGCATTGTATTATTATATGTTACTTTCCAGAAGTGCTAAGAAATTTCACTCTTTGATCTTACTATAGGTGCTTTCAAAAAAGTAATTGAACACTTTGGAAGGCTGGATATTGTGGTTAATAATGCTGGAGTGAACAATGAGAAGGACTGGGAAAGCACTATACAAACTAACTTGGTAAGCATTATCTCCTTTCATATGTTCATATTTCAGTATTTAAAACTGGAATACACTTAACAGCCCTTGGCTAGTATAGATTGTGCCATATGACAGAAAATGTTTGGTAAGCACAACTATTGAAACAATAACCACACAACTGCATGTGTACTAACCAAAGAAAGCACATGTGCTGGGTTCTTGAAGCTGTCTGTCTGAGACATACAGCACTGCACAGAAGTACTCGGGCTATGTATCACCAGACAACATTCTCTTTCTATGAAACCCAATGAAATTCCAAATAGGTGTAACAGTTGACTTCCCAAAGCAGTAGAGCTGCATCTACAGCAGGCCAGTCTGCTTATATGAATGTTTTAGGGCATTTTAGTTACTTGTGAGGCTCATCTGGCCTGCATTAGAGAATAAGTTGCCATTTGCTGGTACTACAAGAAAACTTGGTCAACCAAGAACTCCATATTTTCTTCACTAGTGAAGCAAGCATATAAACTGAGCTTTTAACATAGACCATCATCACTGGTAGAAGCAGACAACTTAAGAGCACTTACTTGCTAAAACCCAGTACATTCGACAAGCCTGTAAAATTCATTTTCAAATGGATTATTACCAGTTCTTAGATATAAGAACCACAATATCTGTTTCTCAGTTTAATTTTTTTTTCCTCATTTAGAGTACACTATTAGGACATCTAAGCTCCAAAGGAAAGACCAACTTTCTAGGTTAATAAAATTCTGACAAGCTTGTATTCCATCACCTGTTATAGTCCTAATTCAATGGTGATTCATCAAGTTACCACATGATCATACTAGCAAAGTATATAGCAAAAGGAAGTTTTGAAGAGTAAAATGTGGAGTTTTCTCATTTGAAATTTGTCATGCAACAAGAAAGCTCAGAATAAGAAAATTAAGTTTGTTTTTGTCAAAAATTTCAAGTATAAAGGTACTCATCTTCGAATCCTAATGCCTCCATGAAAACAAACTAACAAAATATCTCCAGGACAAGTAACACAAGCTCTATGTAAGACAAGTTACAGATAGAATAATGTCAAAATAGGTATTTGGGAAAAAAAGTAGTTTTCATAATACCTTTCTCTTGACCTTTTATTTCTATCTATTCTTTATTCGTCAAGATTTAAGTATATATATGTCTTCCTCCTTTAATTTCTAAAATGTTCAGAAAAATTAAACATCAGGAAACTTCATATTGTAAAGTAACAGTAGTTTGTCATCCTTGGTGTTATGCAACATCCGTATCTATTAATACAGATCCCTTGAATTTGAAAGAAGACTTTGTCAGTGTTCTAGACAACTTATTTATTTTTGTGCCTAGTTTTAACACAGGATATAAGTTACTGTATCCATCCTCCTGTCAAATTTGCAAGTACACATAGTGAGTCATCATTGGAAAAAGTGAATTCCATGTGAGAAACATGGTCTTTGACTGTGATTCACCTCTAAATTTAGCTCAAAAGCTGAAAACACTTTTGATCAGCAAATCTTGAAGATATTTAATGTCCAGGTAAATAGCCTAACTTAGGGTGGCATCCTAATAATTTTTCAATGCCATGAGCTTCAAACAGAAGACATTCAGAACCTCCTTCTACTATTTCGCAATGACACCAGGTTGGGCAGGTGTGGAGGGTCTCTACAGAGAGATCTGGACAGGCTGGATCGATGGACTGAGGCCACATGCCAGAAGTGCAATAGGGTGAAGTGCTCAGTCCTCCACTTTGGTCACAACAACCCCATGCAGCACTACAGTCTGGGGGAAGCATGGCTAGAAATCATCCTTATGGAAAAGGACCTGGGGGTGCTGAACATGAGCCAATAGTGTGCCCAGGTGGCCAAGAAGACCAATGGCACCCTGGTTTGTATAAGCAATAGTATGGCCAGCAGGACCAGGGCAGTGATTGTCTCTCTGTACTCAGCACTGGTGAGACTGCACATCAAATGTCATGTTCAGTTTGGGGCCCTCACTATGAGAAATACATTGAGGTGCTGGAGTGTGTCCAGACTGGGGTAACTAAGTTGATGAAGGGTCTTGTGAGCAGTGGCTGAGGGAGCTGGGGTTGTTTAGCCTGGAGAAAAGGTTAGACCTTTTCACTCTTTAAAACCACCTGAAAGGAGGTTGTAACAGGATGAGGTTCAGTCTCTTCTTCCAGGTAACAAGTGATAGGACAAAGGAACAGTCTGAACTTGTGGCAGGGGAGGTTTAAAATGGATCTTAAGAAAAATTCTTCACCAAGAGAGTTGTCAAGCATTGGCTGCCCAGAGAAGTGGTTGAGTCATCATCTCTGGAGGTGTTTAAAAGATATAGATATGATGCTTGGGGTCATGATTTAGTGGTGGACTTGGCAGTGCTGGGTTAATGGTTGGATTTGATGGTCTTAAAGGTTTTTTCCAACCTATGATTATATTCTTTTTTTCCTTGTTACAAGTGATTGAGCAGAAGCAGACCTTAGGTGGGTTTGAGCCACCTCAAACAGCAGAAAAACTGAAATTCTAGATTTAGAAACCTATATGCTTAACTATCAAGCTACTGCCCTTAATTTATTTCTTTTAAAGGGAATGTTATATCACTTATAAATGATTGTGTAGGTAGGTTCACCATAAATGTAGTTGAAAGTTGAAAAATTTCATTGATGCATGGTGGTGACTGGAAGAACATCTAAAATGATCAGAGTAGAAGTACAGCTATGTGGGTTAAATCAAGGAGACTCTAAGATCCAAATATTTTCACTTACCTTTTGATTTGATTATTCTTTCCCTGTCTATCAGTGAGTAAACTAATTAGCTTATTTCCATAGAGCATTTCTATCTCTAGTTACTGTCATTTCCATAAGCCAAGATGTAACACTTTGTACTTTTTGCTTTTTAATTATAACAATGGAAGAATAATAGCTGATACATGTAATAACTTATATTGGTTCATTCTATAAAGTGTTTTTTGCTTCTTGTTGAAAGCAGCAAATTATGTCTGAAACAGGTTTTAGAAATGTCTCTATTTCCCTCATGTAGGATTTTTTAGGAATTCTTTGTATTACGCCTAAGAACAGAAATAATTGCTACAGCCACACATTATACACCTATTTTTTTTATGTAAAAAAAGGGGAAATAAACCCTCTACATGCCAGTTGTTGTCTTAGTGATATCATTTGTGTATTGAAACAACAATTACTCTCTGCCTTAGCTTAAAGTACAAAGTACAAAAGTAGAGTAGTACAGAGCAAGATAAATCAGAACAAACACATCTGGGGTGTGTTCTTTATGGCTAAAACAGTTCACAGAACAGGTTGGTCTTCAAGAACCTTTTTAAAGGAGTGTAAGGAACTTCTCAGCAAGTACTGCTTGAGAAAGCATGAAGAGCAGAAATGAAGAAGCGGGCTGAAAAAGTGGGACTTAATTTGGAAGGAATAAGAGGGAATAAAACACAATTCCTACTTGTATACATTACAGTTTCCTGAGAGCATGAAAAGACACCTTGACAAAGAAGGGAACAGGGTGAGGAGAGAGTATCAACTGCTAAAAAGATATTTCTTTTACAGTGATTTCTACCATTTCACCATATTTTGTGCTAAACATCCATCTTTTCATTACTTTATATTTCTATTACTTTCTTCAGGATTTTTTTAGCATTCCAGCAACACCATCTACTCCTCACCTCAAGACTCCAAAGCTTATGGTGTTGAGTTGATCTGATATCAGGTGGATCAACAGCCATTTCAACTGCTCATACCCATGCAAGTGTTCACTCTTGCTACTATAATGCAAAAGAAAAAAAAATCCATTTTAAACAGATAGTACAAGTGTAGTTTCAACAGTTCATCACACACACACATACTAATGCACAGAATAGCACAGGGGCATATGACACATACATTCTTATCTACAGCCTGTCCTACCTACAGTCTTCCATCATGACAAGAACAGTGTCTATTGCATTCACCTTCATAAGAACTTTTGTCTAAGGTATCCAGAAATTTTATAACCTGACCTTTTTCTCTTCAAATCCCTAAAACAAGAAAAAGCCCCACATCTTTATGAGCCTTGAACATATACGTTAATTAAAACAAATTGAGTTTTCTAAGAAACTTTGATAATTTTATCTTGTATTGATGATGTAGGCTTTCTGGAACCACTATTAGAGTGGCCACTACAACTACAGTATCTTTTCCCTTTATAAATACACTTGGCATATTTTACACTAATGACAATCCCCCAAATTACATGCAGGTTCCCTTTTTATGTTCATGTCAGAGGTTTCTGAAAACTGACATAGGTTGCAGTATACAGTTAAATGCAGCAGGACTATTATCATGTTATCTTGCATTTTAAATATTACCTGAATCAAAATTTCAGAAGCGCTTTATGTAACATTTTGACTACCTTTTTGCTTTATTATTCAAAACAAATAGCTTTGTACATATATTTAAAACAATTCCCCAAATGTATTTAAATAGGTTTATGAAAACATTTGAAAGCAAAATCATTACTATCTCATGTGTTTGACAATTTTTGCACACTTAACACATTCTGGCAAAACTTTAAATTGCAGACTATATATTTGACATATCAAAAAAACCTCAGTCATATTGGATCCAACTATTTAAGCATTCCACAGAGGGAAGTAGAGTTCAAATTCACATGAAAAGTTTGTTCAGGTGCATGACAGTCTTATCCTTTATTACCAGGCAAAATGCATAAATATCCAACAATTGCAAGTTTTCACATTTTTCATGGGCTTGCATAATTTATTTACATAAATGACAGAGGTAACAAGTTTCCATGAATTTAGAACAGTCCTTTAGTAAAAGGAAGTCTACCAAACTCATGGTTTGTCCTTGCAAAATACTTAGATTTGAACCACAGAGAAGATAATGCAACACTGTATATTTATGTGTGACGCTGATCAATATAGCTCATGGTGAAATAAATGTTCCAGAACTAGAAAACCTTGCAAGATCAGTTTGTTTCCTCAGTAGAAGGAACTAGTCCTCAAAAGGCCAGTCAATGTCTTGGCAGAAACTGGAAGGGTAACTATGCAAACATCAGAAGTGATTAATTGGATTTATTTCTGGGACAAAGACTTCATGATAATCACAAGGCTGTTCCACTGTGCAAGCAAGGGATCCCTTCTTCTGGTGTATACACCTTGCCTTTCTCAGTGTACAGGAGAAATGACAAGGACTCAATTTTCATCCCAGACACATAGATGGATTTAGCAGCTGGAAATAAGCATCTCACAAAACAGACAAAAGCAAGCACCGTTTCTTAATGCCACCAACATAGAAACAAACCAAAACAAACAGTACCATTGTGGAAGATAAAATGTCATAGCTGACTGGTTTACTGAGCTTGCATTCTAAGAAAACTAGAAATGTGCTAACTCAATGGCTTAGTTACTTATTACTCAGAATAATTCTATGTCAGGGGACCATGTGTCTAGAGAGAGATGTGGCCAAAAATTGAGAAGACACTTTTTTTTTTTTTTTTTTTTTAGTGACATGAGCATCAGTCCCCTAAGTGCATAAAAAAGCCTATAGGTAAATTATTTCTGTTGTTCATATTGCATTAGGAAGGACACAGTGACTTACTGTGCAATTAAGGTTAGATAATGAACTTTCTAGCTTACAGTTTTGATGTATGTTTACAGTAACCTCTGTTGAAGTACAATAAAAAGCAAATTTCTATAAACTAAGAACTTAAGTCCAGCTATTCAAAATGCAACACTATTCCTATGTCCTTCAGGAATGCAGATGTGTGGAGAGGGGAGAGGGGCAGTAAAGAAAGATGCACCATAAAAAAATAAAACAGTGTTTCACTCCAGTAAAAGAGTGAAACAGTGTTTCACTTGTAAAAAAAGCTATTGATTTGTGGCAAATTACCAAATGCTACTGCACATCCCATTCTCCTTTCTGCCTCTCCTTCCCTAGACTTCTTGTTTTCCACAGTTCAAACTCAAGAGCTTTCAATTTAATTTCATATAGCAATTAAACTAACCTCTACATAGAAAGGCCAAGGGATTTGTATGCTTGCTACAACTTGTCTATTTCCTAAAAAATCTACATTAAAAAAAAAAATCAGTCCCACCTTTCTGTTCAACAGCAAAATGCTAAAATTTTCCATGGATACTACTTACAGCACTTAGTTTCAGACTTTTGAACTTGTCTTACGTAGTTCACAAAGTACTTTTAAATGTTTCCTTATAGATAGCCATCAATTTACAACATCACAGTATGAAAGGCAAATGATCTTGGGTCAAATTCCAGCTCTGTGCTAACTTGCTTTATGAAACCACAAGTCAATGGCTCTTTCAGTTTTGTTCAGTATCCCTAGCACTGAACTATGTTAGCTCAGGAACCAACATAAAATGTTAGTATGGATTACCCTTTTTTTCCTCAAAGAAATTCCTATTGCCATATCACCTTGTGTTATGGTTTGACTCCAGCTAAATGCTGAGAGCCCACACACAGATCCAAATTTTCTGAGAAGGAAAAAAAACTTCAACTTTTGTGATAAGGATTACAAGCAACTGTTTATTAACTATTTCACAAGGAAAACAGGCTCTAACTTAGAATATTAGCTACTACTAAATATTAAGTATTCACTACTACTACTAAAATCAGAGCTTAAGAGTTTAAGAGTGAAAAGTTTGGTAGATGTTACAGACACCTTTCTCCCCCCACTCCTCCCTTTTAAGATCCTTCACCTTCCCCCAGCAGCTTGGGAAGGCAGGAGTGGGGGGGGGTTACAGTCAGACGTGGTCTTTGCTGCTGCTCAGAAGAAAGAGAGAGTCCCACCCCAGCTTTCCTCNTTTGATTGGCTCGGAGCTAAAAAATCTCCAGCAGCTTCTTAAAGAAGCCTCTCTCATAGCCCCCCCCAGCTAATAAAAAACTCTGGCTACTTAAAACCACAACCCCTTGATAGCAATCTAGTACTCATCTCCAACACTGAGGGTGCTAATATAGTTTCTCAGCATGAAATACTAGCGTGCATAACGAGACATCAGACAAGAGGTGGAAAGTGAAGCCTTATTAAATAGGTATGAGAAACTATGTTGGTTGGAACACCTGCCTAGAAGAAAGCACTGTGTACTAAGCTACTTTCAAAGCAATTGTCACTTGCAAAAGATGGTGGTTAATGTTGTTCTGTGCACCACCACTGAAGAACTTTTTTTTTTTTTTAAATAGATTAAGCTAAAATGAAATAAGAAGTATGAAAACTGACTTAGAGGTATAATGTTGGAATAGAAGAAAATTGTACACATTGGCTGACATTAGTTCCTAAAGGCAGAAAAAAATGAATTAGTGCTCTATTGAAGACTTGGAGTCTAATTAGAATCAGAGTTTCAATATATGATTTCTTTTAGAACAACACAATAAAAGCTATATAGCCATGGGATACATAGAAGTGTCAAGAATCAAAGATTTTGTAAGTTTTATTTCTGATTTTGACACTGATACCTAAATAGCCATTTAAGGAGTCAGTAAATGAGTTACTGATTATCGATATGATACTCTCAAAAGTAACTACAAATGTTTTGAGTATGTGCGTAATTATTTTGCAATGTTTACCATGCTATCAGATACCACTTTGTGTTGGTTCTTGTATAGTACTTCAGAACATCTGATCTCTAATTTAAATTTGTTGTTTATGCAAACTAAGGTTGGGAGATATTCATTCACTATTATAACTTTTTTGGAAAGAATCCTAAATTTTCTACTGGCAGTTGAAGAGTAAAATTTTCCCTCTTGGGAGCACACTTGGACCTCCACTGCACCTTGGTGGCCCATCTTATGTGGTAAAACACTGTATATTGGTAAGAAAATAATCAGCAGTATTACTAAGATCACATGTTTTTTCAACAGCCAGGAGGACAGTTATTTAGATTATTTTCTGATTTTAATTATACTAGTTTTCCATAGTCAGGATCAAAAATCTGAGTGAGTGTCAGCTGTCCCAATTTTTGATTTACCTACATTTAATTACAAGCCTGACTACTTTCATACTTTTTGTTCTTGAAATGTTTATGAACAACATCCATTCAGCTAAATGCAGTTTTAAACTAAGGAATTGCAAAAAAAAATCAGTTCTAAAATGCTTTCTTGTGTAAAGTCTCCCAGTGTATTTTCACCTTAAACCAAGTCAGACAATTTTTTTTAATTAGGTAATTTTAAATTTAGCTTTCCTGGAATTTCTATTTGCAACAATCTACGAATTATTGTTGGTTAAGAGCACGAGATTAAATCATTCGTTTTAAAAGTAAAATTAGAGAACTACACAATCTGAAGAAATCTTTACTTTCAGTCTACGGAAAGGAAATTACAGACATTTTTCGTCATATCCCAGAACCAGAAAACCATGTGCAGAAAACACATAATTCATTGCTTGTCTTACTTTTTATTGTGTATTTCATGGTATAATGAAATAATAGATGATGATCTTTCTTCTAGAATTCAGACTATCTTTTCTGATGTCAACCATTAGGAATCCAAAGTCACATATGAGAGGTGGCCTGAGGCTGCAATTTATGCTCTTGCAAATATGTATTTCATAACAAAGCCAAAATCCAATATGCTGTTTTCCTTTGGAAAATATTGTTTTTCTATGAAAATACTGTTTTTCTATGGAAAAGCTCTTTCCCGTTTGAGTAATTGACACCTCCATATCAGGAGCCAGCTTCACTTTATCAACTCAGTTTGATCAAGAGGCTCAACTGGAAAGTGACTGCTAAGCACACATTATATCACTTCCTTACTATAGTAAATTCAGCCACCACTGTCTTCCCTAGAGAATTATTGAGAGGATTTTCTCTCCTGGAGACAGGTGGATTCTGGCAAGATAATGGGAAATCTATCATGTGATACTTTTCATCTAAAGTGTCATCAGGTGAGTGTGTAGATAGGTAGGTTCTCATCACTCTGGGTATGGGGTCCAGAGTTTATCTGCAGAATAATTCTTTATTTTATCAGTCCAAACATCGGAAATAGATATTTCACCCATAATCAGCCACACTCAATGAGGTTTTTGCAAGGATTACAGGTAAGGGTTACAAGGATATAGCAGGTGTAGGGAGCAATATCAGAATGGAATTATGCATTTATTCTGAAGACCACCTCTCACAATACCTTTATGTAAAGGAGAACATGTTCCAGCCATTTGAACAAATACTAAGTCAATGGATTCTGCAGAGAAAAAAACAACAATACTGTAATTTTCATAGGAGAGTCTAGCAACCCAATTTTTTTTTCTTGTTTTATAATTGTGGTTTGGACAAGGACTCATCTAGCTCTATTATCTCTTTGAATTAGAAGGTTGGAGGAATAGAAAAATCCTTAAGGAGCCCCAAGCTACTTCTTTCTTCAACTGATTTATTTTCTCTAATCATCCTAAGTGGAATTTTCTTTCTCTGCTCAGCAGGCTGAGCCACTGCTCCAGGGCATGACAGGACCTGCACCTGCTCTCCATAGACAGCATTAACTTCTTTCTTTCTAAAATATCTTTTGTACAGCCTATCATATGTATATATTAAAAACCATCACCCACCATGAAGTCCAAGTCTAATTTCAGCTGAGGTGTCTGTAACAGTTTATGTTCAGAATAAGTATATCTTACAGCAATACTACTGGGCGTTAACAATCTTGTTTTTAATAAATCAAATCTACATATGACAATCAACATTACACAGCACTAGATTACCTTTATAAGGGCTTTGTAAGGACAAGCAAGGGAAATCAGATTTAGTTTGGTATGTTTCAGGACAATCAGAATTTTGAAAAACAGAATTGCTGTTAAAGCATTTAATCAATAGCATCCTTTTGATATTAATCAAAATATTTTTTAAAAAAACATGTTAGCTGAATCAAAACTTTTCAGGAGAGAAACAAAGAAAAAAAAAGCTTTTTATAGGAAACTTTTCTTTAAGAAAAATTTTAAATATTATTTCAGGTTTTTGAAATATTCATATTTTGTGATTTTTTTTTATACTACACCAGGAAATAGGTATACTGAAAATATATTATTAGTGAAAATATCACATTAAATGCTGCAACTATAGAATATTTTAGAAGTTGATTCACTATCAAAATTCCAAAGCAAACTTGGTAGTGAGGTCTCAGATTGTTTTAGCTCTGTAAATGGGCAGCTTCATGGTACTTGGAAAGTGAACAGTGATATTAATAAAGCACGACATGGATTCTTCCAAATCTGATACCTGTTAAAACAAGCTTGAAGGATAACTGAAACTGAATTAGAAACTCTACTATATCTTTTATAACATGTATGTCTAAAAATATCAGATAATAAAAATGAAATGTTATTATATTCCACCAGGAGCATTGTCTGCTGCCTTTCTCTTATTACTTATTTGAATCTTCTCAAGTAAAGTAACTTACTCTCTGGGACAAACTATCTCTCATGATTCACCCAGAACGCTGATAACCCAAGCCTTGTTGTATCTTTGGACATCTCAGTTTAAATGTCCAAAGTTCCATGAGATGAATCCCTGCAGAATTTCTAATTGCAGTAGAGTTCAAAAACAGCTTTTAAGGAATCAAGATTATATAGGATTTTATATATTACATTTATTTTATTATAGGATTAT
>WEIV01026545.1:247-18760 GCA_013390005.1 Calyptomena viridis
GCTTTTGCCTAACACTTGTAAAGACTCATATCTACCAGTGAAATAGCAAACTAAAGGATTGCATGGACATTTTGATGTGTGAAGCTTAATTTAACTGAACCTACTGACTGTTTGATAATATGATGAAATTAGCCTTTCCCACAGGGCACAACATCTAGTACTTTAGGTACTGAAATATACAGAAATCTGTAAGTACTTATTAAAACACTACAAGCCTTTCAATTATAGAAACAGACAGTTTGAAAATGTTTGTGTTTATGAAGGGCAAAGGGAATTGTGAATATTATCAATGATCAGTTACAATAAGAACAACCATGAATATTTGTCATCAGGAATAAGAGGACTATTAGGACAGAAAGGAATCTCTGCTAGTGTTTTAGTAAGATCTCACTTATCTCACATCCTTTCCTTCAACAGCTCTTTCTTATCCAGTGTAGGTTGAATTTCCCATTTTAAGGATGCTGAGCTCCCTTGCAAACCTTACCTATCTAGAATTTTCTTATTATTGGGTAATAATGGTAATTTCTTTACTACTTGAGAAGATGGACAGAATTTAGCTCATTGACTAGAACAATTTGCTCACTCTGAAAGTGAAGTGCTGGGTTTGTTTTTGAAATGTAATTTTTCAAGTTGAGATTTTTAAAAATATTTTTAATCTGTCGACTGTTTCAGGCAGCCACAAATTAAACAGCAGAATTTTTTTGTATGGTTGTGCCTTATCTAGAGGAACTGCTCTGGAAGACATCTCAAGCATTTCAGCCTGAACTCCACTCTTCTAAAATGGTTTTACAGGATTAGTCAAGATAACAAATAGGAACAAGGTAATGGGAAATGTGAAAGGAAGCCAGATGGGAAAGTAACTGCAGAACTCAGAAGTAACTGAGGGCAGATGTTAATCAGAAACTAGAGGTGGGTCATGTACTGCACAAAAATTATTATTCATCAGAAACATGCCGTATAAAAATTGGAAAGGGATTCAGTCATTTGCAGGTCCCTTCAGATCCCTTTAGATTTAGTAAAAAATTAACGTATATTTAAATATACCGGTTATTGCATATTTATTAAACTGTTACACTCCTATTTCCATGCAATTAATAGGCCTAAAATTGAAAGAAAGGGGTGAACTAACGTTCCCTTTTCTTGCTATCCTAGACAGAGACAACAGTTTATAAACCTTAAAATAAGCTGAAGGTTTATAGCCAACCTGAACACTCTCTTACATTACTGCTCCAGAAAAAATGAGTTATAAAAGTGGCTTTGGTAATATCCTCAAGCCATGTGGAAAAGGCTCTTAAGGCTTTCTTTGCAATGCCCATTTACCACCAGCTCTAGCTGAACAAGGGTCTTGGGTGAAGACAAAGAACTATCGAATGTCAGCCACAGTTAATCTCAGCTTTGTTCCCTACTTATCAAGTTAAAACTACTGTAGTATTTCCTTCCTACCTTTTAAATCACTGGGCTTTGTATATCAGTTACTGTAGATGCCATGGGATTCTTAGAGGCCCTAGCAGGCAAATGATAACAGTTGTTCTGACCAGGAACTAAAGCACTCAGTCTTGTTTTTCACTCACAGAGACAATGTTAAAGGCAGTGGGGTGTCACCAAGTGGATCTTCAAGGACTGAAATTTTAAGGAGACTTTGGTCTGCCTAGTATCCTGGAAGCTGCAAATTGCAAAGGCCAGGTCTTGTGCTGGCTTTAGAAATTACTTCCTTGATTTTTTAACTGCTCTAAGTGGAAGTAGCTGGAGACACTTCAGCAGAGTGCTGCCAAAACAAATTGCTATTAGGAGTAATTTCCCTCTGATAAATTTGGGTTTATGTGGCCAAATTTGTGTCCTGCCCAACTGGCTCCTGCCACTTCTAGCTGAATCAGAAGCAGCTAGAGTCAGGAAACATACTTAGGGTTGTTTGTGTCAGCAACTACCATTTATCCTGTACTTTAAAAACAAGTGTCAAAAAATGCCCCTATGACTCCTAAACACAGCACAGCATATATTAAAAAGATATACAGTGATACATCATGATAGTATATAATAAATAAAACACAGTGAAAAGCAGTCTCTTGATCTAAGCCCTGCCAATTGCTCTCGCCAAGAGCTGGAAATCACTAGTGAAATAGTGCAAAGACTGTACCCCTAAGAAGTTGAAGATACTGCATTCCTTGACATTTAGGGAGATACTACAGTCAGATTTGGTCCTGACAAACACACCTGAATTTGGGAAGGTAGGTAAAGAATACCAGAGTATTCTTTATCAGTACTCCACTGAGCAGTTTATGTAAAACTGTTATTTTCCTTGTCGTTCTGATCACTCCCCTTCTAATGATCAAAATTACTATTTAGGTAAAGGCAGGTTACCTCTCACTGCATCATTACGAGTACTAACTCAAAAGACTCTGTCACACTGCTCATGTATCACTCACAGGAAAAGGTTTTCCATGACATAGTGGTAATCAGTTCGACTGCTGTCTGGCAAGAAACATGCTGCGAACACAATGATAGCATTCAGTCCATCACCATAGTATCCTGGGGAAAAAAAATGAAAAGCCATTTTATCTTTGTCAAAGGCTTTTAACAGGATAAATTTAAAAAGATATCTCAAAGTCCTGTAATAGAGCTACTATGTCTACTGCTGAAGCAGACTGAAATGCATGAACTATCATCAAGTGATAAGGAAGTCAGATAGTCAGTTACATTGAATTCTCAAAAAACAGACTTAGCATAACTATTAGTAAAATTTTTATAGAGACCAGCAAAAGGCCTTCTAAAGGCTTCTATTTCTGGTTCATTGCATCTCTATGGCCACCATGTGCTGAATACTCACCTTCAACTGAGGAACAACATGTTAAAGAAAATATCCTACATTTGCAGTCTTCCATTGTTTGAATGGAACAAAGTCTCGCAATCCAATCCCAGTTGGCTTGTACAGTTCCAATGGCTTTAGGATATTACAATTATGATTGCACTCCACTATACCTTAAGAGCTATGGGGACCAGTTAAATCCTTTGTTGAAAGTTTAATATAAATTACTTTTTTACCTTGGACATCCAGTCATCCACATCCAATACTGGCATTCTCTTGGCTGCACCAGTGACTAATGAAAGCTGCAAAACCTCAAAGCTGTAGCATTACCATTCTGAGGTCCAGGACTATTGCTTGTTACCCAAAACAATTTTTTTTTCACAATGAATTAATGCTGCCCAGTCTTCTCCACAATCTTTTGAAGCTTCTACAGATTTTTCTGTGTTATTACTAATAAATAAAAAAACTGAAACTGCATTTCAGTTTTACGTTTTGCTTAACACATACATACAATCAGGAGGCAATTTATAAAGATGCTGTAGAAATGGCTGTAGGTAGATAGCACTAATGATGCAGAGAGACAGAAGTTGGATATCCTCAGAGAATGACTTGAAAGCCTTTCAAAAGAATCTAGAAGAAACTGACCATGAGGGAAAGATGATATTTCTGAAGAAAACTTTGATTTCTCTCTGAGACAGGAACACGTTCCTGACAAAAATTAAAGGTTAATACCACCACTTAAACCACATTTCCACAAGGAGATTTTAAAACTTTTCCAGTGCTTTTTGGATACCAGAGAGCAGTATCCAAGTCTAACTAAAATCTCATAGAACTCCAGTCCAGTTTTCAGCACAAACTATTATTCAACTAGATTATTATGGAATTGTGCTGAATTTGGCTGGGACTAGTACGGAACTATGTTTTGGATTTGCATTGAAAAGAGTGTTGATAATACAGAAATGTTTTTGTTATTGCTGTCACAGTGCTTAAAGAGCCAAGGCCTTTTCCATTCCTTGAACTACTCCTCCCCTCAATGAGCAGGCTGGAGAGGCACAAGAAGTTGTGAGGGGACAGTGCCAGCACAGATGACCCAAGGGATATTCTGTATCATATGGCATCATGCTCAGCATATAGAGCTGGAGGGAGAAGAAGGAATGATGTCAGGAGTGATGGTATTTGTCTTCCCCAGTTACCATTATTCATGATGGAGCTCTGCTTTCCTGGCAATGGCTGAGCTCTTGCCTGCCCATGGGAAACAGTGAATGAATTCCTTGTTTCATTTGCTTGTGTGTAGTTTTTGCTTAACCTATTAAACTGTCCTTACCTCAGCCCATGAGTTTATTCATTCTTACCCTTCTGATTCATGATGGGAGAGTGAGTGGCTATGTGGGTCTTGGTTGCCAGCTGAGGTTAAATAACAAGAGGAATAAAGCAGAATTTCTTTTCCCTTCAGCTTTACAAATAGGGATGACATTTCCTCCCTTTCATAAATGAAAAAAAAAACTTTGGAAGATTTTATATCATGCTGCCATAAAGCAATCTGTCCAGCTGGCACAGGACTTTGGTAGCAAGAGCACATTGCAGCAGGTGTGTCCACTAAAATACAAAGAACAGTTTGCAGTTCATGCAAAGCAAAATGATTGTGTGCAGATGCTAACCAGCAACACACAGAAGAAAAACTCACAGATAAATCTAAGCCACTTTTTTCTCACACATGCTTGAAGAGAAGGGATGTTCACCCAAGAGACATGTTGGTTTGGTTTAAAGACAATGATATTCCAGAGGGTGGAGCTCAGTGGAGTAGAAACCTCCCCCTCTAATTTCTTACTTAAATTTGAAATCAAAAGGCTTCAAGCAAAAAAATTTAGAAAAAGGAGGTAACAGATCTTTACTTAAGAGTGGTGAGCCAAATAAAACACGCAACAACATAATGATAATAAACCCCCCCCCTAGACAAACAACAAATTATCTTTACCCTCCTATGTTTTTTAGTTACAACTGTGGTGTCATAGGAGGTGGTCAAGGATTGCAGATGAGGTTTCCCCGGTGCCCTCTCCCTCGGGCAGTGGGGCTACTGAGGGGCAGCTCCTGGAAATGAGTCCAGTCCCGCAGTCCCACAGTGGTGCCGTTTACCACACGGGAAATGGAGAACAATGGCAGAGGTAAGAATGGGGGAACGGACAGGTCCTGCCTCACTGTGGGCTCACCCAGCCAACGAGGCTCCCTCAGGATCTGCAGCTGAGACGGCGAGAGGCTTCTGTTCAGCACCACAATAGCAGGAGATGGGGGGATGCAGGGCAGATCAGCTCCGAGCGGGGCTGGGCACAAATGGGAATGGGCACAAGCAAGAAGACCTCTCTGCAGCAGCACCGCAGCGGCGAAGACGGTCACACGATTGGCCACACAGAGCTGGCCGGGGCCTCCCAAGAGGACCACAGAGCAAGAAGAAGCAACAGGTGCTGCCTCTCCCCACAGTTTTCCCAGCCAGGGGTGAGTCCTGGCATTCCCCGCCCCTCCCAAAAATGGCATAATCCAGATCGGGGGTTTTCCCTTCTAACCCTGTCTGTGCCTGAAGCTGCAGAGTCTAAAGTCTCGGCTGGTCCTAATGACTGTGGGCCAAGCTTGTTAAGTTCCTGAGTCAAGAATCCCCCTAAGCAGTTTGTCCTTTCAGACAGGTAGCTAAAACCTAGCCTCAGCAAGACACCGAGTGTCCTGGTTCTTCTCCACCTCCACAGCCATGCCTTTGGCATGAACAATTCCATTTGAAAAAGTTTAAAACCACAAAGGAAATGCATTTTTAATTCATCACTAGGAGGCAGTAAAAGCTACTTGTCCAAATTCTCAGGTAGCCTATGCAAAGAGAAAAAAGAAATTTCTGCACCAACATACATTGAAGACAATCTCACACCTACACTGCCAAGTCTACTATCCCCTTTCCTATTTTGTGCCTACCACGTACATACTGCATTTGCTGTCATATGTCATTTGTCAGGGATGAATGTTCAGTAGATCATCAAGATTACTTGACTTGAATTCAAATTAATTAATTTTAGTCAGGATATATTTTAATCTTGAGGTTAAATAAAAGATTCCTGATCCTCTAAACACTAAAATATTGCAAAAGGAAACCTCATACAGAATAGGCCTAACTGCCATAATGTAGAAACTGTTGGAGCTGTTCAAAGTTTTCCTGTGATGCATGCAACAAAATGATTTTGTTTCCACATCTTCAATCTGCCACTTCATAAATACAGAATTTAATCCAGTCCTTAACTCACTTTGATTTTACTAGATATCAGGCAAAAACTGAAACTTGTTACATCTCACACTGTTTGTCTTACCATGGCTAATCCTACTGAGCAGCAATCTTTCAAAAGTAAAAGAAACTTAATCCTCATTATCTTAGACTTGAGTGATCATGTCAGACATGTAAAATTTGAATTCAAATTATTTCATGCTGAGAGTTGAGTTGAATTACCTATCCTCTCATTGATAACTGTGCATTATTATGTACTTCCCAAATGCTGTCAGAGATGTCTGCCAGAGCTACTTACTCACTTACTAAAATGGACTGGTATTTATTTCTCACAAGAGCTGATATAAACATATACATCAGCATCTAGTAGGAAATATGTAAGACAGTTTTCACCACAAATGTATATTGACTAGTTTACAGCATACAAAAATATATAAACACCATTAGGAAGGCCCCAAAATATTTTGTGTTTGTTTCCTAAATTGTACCATCTGTGTCTGTTTGCTAAACTGTGTCTGAGGTGTCATCACATTCATAAATCTTAGATGGTGGTGTTGTAGTGGAAAATTGCTTGGAGGTTTAAACTTTTTTATTATTCTGACTAAACCCTCTGCACACTGGCCACCATGAACACCTACAGACTAGCTTTTAGCTGCCTTTAATGTAAATTTGCAAATTTGAGGACCATATCCTCAAGTAATATAATTAACCATAATTAATTTGTCTCACTTTTACCAGTTAGAGATTCAACCTTGAAAATACACTGGAAAAAATGACTGGTCTTTAAATGATGCTACAGATCACCAACAAAAAGCATCCTCATACAAACTCACAAATCTTACCTCTGAGACGCTAAGTTGCCTGCCTCAGGTTTTGCAGGAATAGAACAACTCATCCTTACTTAATACTTAATTTAACAGAGAGCAAAGAGTGTCCCCCAAACATAACGAATCCAAAGATAATCTAACCTGATACACCAAGGAAAGGCACTTAGAGAGCTTTGTTTCATTTTCTTCCTTTGATATCTATAGTAATATTTAACCATTTGTATTAATTTATACAGAAGTGCACTAACACCGGAACTACAAATTCTCCAACTCAGCATACTATGCGATTCCCTCAGGAGGTTGGTGAGCAGATGAAACAATGTAGCCAGCGCATGAGGCCATCCTCTGAATTTAAATGTTTTCTTTGATATATTATTTGATAATGATTAACAAATTATGTGAAAAAATTCCCATAAACCAGTTCCTGGTGAAATGCTGCCAACAACTATAAATGGCAGAAAAATAGCATAAAGGAGCTCATGCTGTCCAATGAAAGCCTCAGGGAAAACTATATCTTATTTCTTTTGCCACTCTACTTGTTTAGGTCTGTGCACCCACATACATCATTCAGAAAATCTGAGAGCACTACCTCATGCAAAGCATTTTATCAAAACCCACAGAATAGTTTTTGAAATTTTCTTTTGCTGTAGGTCAAAAGCTTTTCTTCCTTGTTCAAGACAGTTTTAGCCTACAATGACCAGATCGTTCCTGAACATGTATGTCAGTTTGCTGATCCTGAAACAGCCTTGAATTTAAAATACTTATTTTAAAATACTCATTACCACACTGAATTGAAAGTCAAGTTGATTTCAGCCAAGGCTGAAAAATAAATTCTCTCTCCCTCTCTGCCAGTAGGATAACAGAATGAAAACAGAAATAAATCATGATCAATAAAGCATGAATTTTCTACATCAATTTAAAAAATAGTTATAGACTTTTCCTACCTCCATGTGAAATGACCTTTTTGTATGGTTCAATGACTTTCATATCAATTCTCTGTTCTTGTTCTCCAATAACCACTGTTCTCCATAACCTGTTGTCCTCTCTCTCCTCTTCAGCGGTGTACTCTGGAATTGATTCAGACTCCTCCTGAGAAGCATCCTTAGCAGCTGGCTGCTCTGCTAAAAAACAAAATTGTATATATTACCTCTTCCTGTTAAAGCTCTTAATATGGTTGTTTTTATATACATTTGAAATGGATAACTGAAATTAACTGAATTTTTACAGTACCGGCATAAAAAAGAGAAGAATGTGACCATCTGACAGTCAGCAAATGAAAATTTTCCACTTTTTAAGGTTTTTCAGCATTATGAACATGAAAAGAACAACAGCAATTATCACTATGCAGAACACTGTGACAGGATTTTTGCATCCAGTTGGCAAAACTGAGCACCTGCTCACTAGAGCTACTGCACTGTAGGCCTTTTAAAATCTTTGTGTTGCAGGTAGCAGAACTATGCTAAAAAAAAACACACCTAAAAGTGAACACAAATACTTCCTGTCTAGAGAGGAATTACATGACAGCTATAGCTTCTCAACTTTTCCCAGTTTGTCCCCAGTCTCTTCAAATCCAGTACCAGCAAATATGAAGAACACTCATCTTCCTATGCTTAAGTCATGATGACTCCTCATACAAGCACATACAAGGACTGTCTGAGGTTAAACACCAATTCTCTCACAGATGTGAAGTACAGAGCAGCCATGAAGTCTGACCTGTTCTACGAGAGCCCTTGAGAGAACAGGTACAGACACAATGACCACAATAAATAAACTGCACAGCTGGTAAGTGGCTATGAAGTCTCAAACACAACCTCTCTGCTGGATACTCTTGGTTTCAGAAAAATTGTAAAGTAATTTAAAACCTACATTTCCAATGCACATTGACGAGATGGCTCTTAACGATAACTTTAACTGCATTCCAGTTTTTCAAATTCAATGGTTATTTATAGAGAAAGTGACATGAAAAGTGATTATGTCCACAGATAGAATTACTTAATTTCTCTCTTTAGTTATTGTTACAACATACTTGTGCTTTCCATGGCGGGGAAAAAAAATTCCCTCACTTGTACTATTCTTGCTGAAGCACCTTTGCCTTGTGGTTCTGTGTGCATATTATTAATTTACCTTCACAGAAAAGATCCTGTACATTTTATGCATTACACATATTTGAAGTACACTGTTCTTTTTAAAGCATTATTCTGGCTCTGCAATCATAAGAGAAGAATTTGATTTGCAAGTCAATGAGCAAGGTAACAGTAAACAAAGATATAGTGACATACATAATGACACACGTGTGTACATAAAAAAAGATAGTACACTGTGCATATACCACATATATGTACATAGAACCTACAAGCACACACACAGACATGTACTAACTTAATTTGTAAAACTGATTTCTCCATTAAAACGTATCAATAATTTCACCAAATTTTTCAGAAATACCAAGATCCTTTAATGTGGCAGTCTATGATAGAGATGTGGCTGTTTATGATAGGGTAGCTTAACAAAACATGTTTACCTATTGGCAGGCTTGTAGCCAATGGAGATGCAGGAAAAGGAAAAACCATACATGGACAAAAACCTTCACCAGGACAGGACAACGGAACACACACCATATTTGGGATAGTGTGTGAACACAGAGATGTGATTGGAGGAGAAGCTCATGGAGAGCTCATTCACAGTTAACCCTCAGATGATTGGTTAAGGAGCATATAGTAAAATCTGTAGCTATCTGAGCAGGAAAAAACAACCAAACAGATAAACTATTAGCAAGTGTAAAAATAATGCTGTATCACAAAAAACCGATTCTCTTATGATTCTCTTTCACAATGCAGGAGAGTCCGTGCCCTTTTCTCACCCATCATATTTTAAGCCCACACAAAAAAGCTTTTAAAATATATATATTAGGTTGAGCACATATTTATTGTTACAGTAGGACTAATGAAGTCTGAATTTCTACTGCTGCCTGTCTTGTATTATCTGTCCCTAGTATGAAGTTATTATTAGGGAATTACACTGACAGAAGGTCCCCCTCTAGAAAGAGCATGACTGAAGCAGAGAACTATACCTGTCAGAACAGTCTTAGTGAAAAGAAACTGGACTAGGTAACTTGCAGACTAATGCTGAAATTGTGCTTGGGGTCTGGGGTTTGTTTTTTTTTGGTTGGTGAAAGTGCAGATGATGAAAAATGACTAAGAGCTTGATAAAACTTGTGATGTTAAAACTGGACACATGAATTATTTTTTGACAGAAATTGTATTAGATTGCCTCTTCCTCATGAAGTATCACTGCTTTAGTGCCTGGAGTATCCATTTTGCAGAGAATGGTGCACCAGTGTGAAATTCAGAAAGAAAATAAACATCTGCAGACGAAATAACAAACACTCTCACTTTAAAAATAATGCTGATTTGGGGGCCAGCCTTGACCAGTATTGACCCCTGAACCATGATAACAGTCTTGGTTTTCTTAGTTGCCTTTTGTAGTTCAAAGGGACCTTCAACAGTGTCATCATGACAAGCTAAAAATCACTGCTCTCTGTGGTCTCAACAGTTGTATCTTCTCAGTATTTACTTTCCTGGGTTTGGCACTAGTTAGAAACATTGACCTGTGGGAGACTGAGTGTGCTTGTAACATCAGAGTACATACTAGTTAACAGTAGAGTACAAAAGTACAAAGATAACAATGGCTATTTACCATGCAATTAAACCATGTTGCACTCTTCTTATGACTATAATCTCAGCTATCAGATTCACATTATATATAGCCAACTTCTTTTACTGCTGGTTTATTTTGATAAAATGTTGATTTTTTTTCCCCTTTTTTTACTCTCTGTTCATGGCTCACCTAAGTGGAAGACATTTTTATCACTAAGTATGTCGAACACCAAACTGTAAAAACTGTAAAAATGTCACCAGAAACTCAGGGACCTTGAGCTCTTCACATAAAAGTTCAGGGAAACTGGTCCAACTTTAAGAACTGAATGAACCACCACTTTGAAAAGCACCAAAAAAACCCACTGGAAAGAAATGCTTGCCATAAATACAACTGCCACCAAAATCATTAGAATTGAATTTAATTACTTGAGGGTTTAAAGGCAAAATCTGTTCTACTGCAGACAGAAATTTTTTCTCTCACATGGTGGTCACAACAGTTCTAAGTACGCGAGCTCGTGTGTGTCTGTGTGTGTGTGTGCGTTAGTTTTAACATTTCTTGTAAAATTTTCCAGCAACTCATCACTACACTCTGCATCTACCCACAAGGAAATCAGCCTTCTAATGAAAAGTGATATAAGAGATGCTCATGCATGATTGAGTAATGCCTCTTTGGCAATATCACTTAAAATGATGCAACTGTTCTTGTATGCTCAAGTGACCTCACTAGCATTAGAGAAAGTAAATGCATAGGAAAATTCAGTTTAAATTGATCCATTTCTAAATTTTCTTTCTGCTGTAGGTTATAAAATGATCACATTCATTTTTCCCTCAAATAGCTTATGATCTGTATGTGTTTACATCAGTGATTACAGTTCTTGTATGTTTTATAAGATACTAGCAAAGAATGAGTGTTAACAATCCATTCTGTATATCACAAGGGTAAGTAAAGTGATTAAAAAAATGTATAATGCTTTTGCATCATATTTCTATGAGAGAAAATCATTAATATGCAAAAGAAGAGTGAAATATCCATTGTAGACTTCAGGGTGTATCTATACTGTATACAGCTAGCCCTGCTGAGAAATGATATTTAAATTAGTGGAATGAAGAATTCTGTTGTTGCACCACTGGAGCTGCTTTACATGCCATGCACACACCTTCCACATCTCAGCTTTCCAATCATACATGGGAATAAAAACCAGAAGTTTCTTCCCAACAAAAGACCTCTCAGCACATTGTGTCTACCTCACTTAGACACTGCAAGATCTTTGGTGCAGCTTATGTAAGCAAACACATTTTATACAAAGATATATTGCTAAGCACTACTGGTGTAAGTGCAATCAATCTAGAGCTGGCCAGAGCTGCACAAAGCTGCAGCTCTTCTAGCATTCTCTACAACAAAGATCAACTGCTTGCTCCTTCTTTTCAGACCAGTCCTATGGTACTGGACAAAGACAGGACTTGAAATTTGATTCTCAGTACGTAGCTGTTCTTACTGTGTTAGATCAGGTGTTGCCGCCGTGCCTGCCTCAGGGGATGGACCCAAAACTCCTCTTCAGCCCTGACTAGCTCCAGCCATCCGGCTGAGGGACACTGAGCAGGAGTGGGCCACCCTAGAACTCAAGGTCTCTCACCAGGAGATGACCAGTTCAGAGGCGGCTAAGGCTCAGAGGAAGAGTTCTCTCTCCTCAACCTCTTTGCCTTTGGTGTTCTGGGCGCAGCTATTGGAGGGCAAGGGATTAAGAGCGACTCTTTGTGGTTAGAAAACAGGAAAACAGTTTACTGGGGAAACTGACCCCTGGAAAAGCCAACCACAGAGAGCACCAGCTATCTCTGTGCAGGGGTTTAAATATGGGGACAAAATTAGGGGAGAAGAGTGGGAAAGGACCTATGGGTGTCAAGGAAAGGAGGGTTTAGGAAAGGATTACATCATAGAGAAGCCAGTGGCCTGCAACTCAAACCTATTAGCTGTCAAGTAAGCAGGACTGACATGGAAAGTTCTGGAAGGGGAGGTGGAGTCAGGATACAAATATGGTTTTGAGATGGAATAACTTTGGATCAGGGGAAGGGTTTAGGATAATCAGGAGGAGGATACAGAACAGGAATGTACAATTGGATGGGGAGGAAAAGGGGGATGACCGAGCAGTCCATTTAGGGATAAAAAAGGGGCTACAGAACTGTACAGAAATGACATGACAAACATAATAAACTGCAGGTGCACACCACCACAAGCTGTATTATTTCTTTCTGCACTCTGAAAAAGTACAATATTTTACACCGGTGGAAGAAGGGTGAAAAAATAGCAGACAGCAAAAATACCTGATGTCTGCCATTAACTCTCAAATGCTTTAACCATACTGATAACCTGAAAGACATGAGGCTGATCATGTAAGCAGTAAAGAAAAATACAGAGATAAATGCTACATTTACAATCTAGAATATTACCTTGTCCAGTGTATTCAAAAGAGTCTGCTTCATCAGGAGTGTCAAGGTCATCTACATTAATGTCAATTCCATCTGGTGTATCCAAATTATCATCAGAAAGTACAGAGCCCTCACTCTGGTCCAAGGAGAGATTGATGTTTGGAGCAATGAGCTTTATCCTTCTGGGTTGGGAACCATTGAGATCAAGAGAATTGGGAGGTTCTTAAAAAAAAAAAAAAAAAAAAAGAACAAAGGAACTTTATCTACTCCACATATAATTCATCTCTCAGATACTAAAAAATCACCTACAAACACACTGAGACAGATCAATTTTAGTAACACCATGACATTTAAGACCACATAACACAAAACACAAATATGAACAATATAAACAAATAGGTTTAATGAAATAACACAAGCATCTACTGGAACTGCAGATGTAGCTTGGAGCTGTTAAATTATGCAAAATCCAGATTTGTTTTTTTGCAATCATCTGACAAAAACCAGGTAATGAACATACTCTGACCACACTGTTTAAGAACTTAAAGAGCAATATACAACTAATTTGAATTATTAACCAAGACATTGCTGAGTCCTGGGAAAATTCATATGAGTGAAAATCCCCTGTAAATATTTATTTTCTTATGCACTTGGTGCTATTTGAATGGTGCTGATTTGGAAGTAGTTATGCCTTTAGTTTTAACTATAAAATATCTTGCTCAATACAGTAACAGAAATAAAAAATCCTGAGTCTCTTAATCAGTCTTAAATAGAAATAGTCTTCAATAAGAGAAAAGCTAGGTATGCCTTTGCCCCTTGCCTCTGCCTTCTGTGGCACATTTCAAACTGTTCTGTCTACTTAGTTCACTTAGACAGGAGTCAACTATAAAATAAATAACAGAGACTATCAAAACTTCATAAGGACTAAACGAGTGATAACAATGCAAAAGAGAAAATGTCACACTACAATTACTATTTCTCAGGTGAAGAAAATTGACTAAATAAAGCAAACTTAACACTTTTTTCTTTTTAACACTGAACTGATTCTTTATCAGCACAGAAACAACCTTCTCACTGCATAATTAAATGCCAAGAGAATAAGATACAGTTAAGAAAATGAGTAAGAGCTTCTCTCACCGGGTCTCATCTCTGTAGAGCTGGGGCTTAGTCCACCCTCACCTAAGATGTCCATTCCCACATCCTCTTGTACCAATCTGAGAGATAAAATGCAAAGTAAAATCTTAAAAAAGAGGCATAGGTTGACCTCGGTATCAATACAGCTCGTATGATCTTATAGGGAACTGAAATTTCCTTCAAAATAGCCAGTTTGGAAGTCTGATCACAAAAGTGATGTGATAAACAAACACAGTTATAGTAATTGTACTGTTCTTACCCCTAATTTATGTACACTTCTGTAGAGCCTTTGGAGACGACAGGGCACATATACCCACTTTTATTCATATCAAGATACAGCACTGAATAATAACAGGTTAGCAAACAACGTTTCTCTTTTTATGCAAATGAAGTTGATCTTTTGTCATCCAGTGAACTAGATTGCAGGGAGGTTCAATTAATTTTGTAAAACTATATATTCATGACTGTATATACAGTTACTGTATACCAAAAATGAGAAGAGTGGGTTTTTTCATTCTTTTGGTATAATTTGTATTTTAGAGCAATTCTGACTCAAATCAGTAATACTGAAGCAGTTGATGTACTGAGAACCAGAACGACATAATAGATTTTCGAAGACTAAAATGTTGCAAATTATCCTATCTAAATTCCATTTTTCAGAAGACACTACAAAATTACATTTAACTTTCATGCATACATAACACAAGAAAAAGGCACTAAGCGGTGAAAATAGCAACACAGGTGGCTGAATGTTTAAAGCAAATTGACTTGAACTGTTTTCATGTCTATTTGTTATTCAAGTATTTTGCAAAATGCTTGCTGGAAGGATGGTTCAACTGCAAAAGGGAAACAATATTTTACATTTTCAGGACACTCTTGATAGCTTTCAAACTATTTGCACTGAAAGCATATGACTTCAAGAGAGCTTCATTTACTTTATCAAACAATTGCATTATTGTATAAATTATATTACTGTTACAAAGTCTTTATTTTTTTCCCCCACAAAATCTGAAGAACAGACCATTTTTACACGTTGACTAACAGACCTGCGATGAAATCAAAGAAGGTACTTTTCTCTGCCATAGCATCAGCTAGCTGTGTTCTGTGGGATTCAGCTGAATGGATCTGAATAGGCTTCACTCATTGCTATCACAGTTTCTTCCTGCCCTCACTTTCCTGAAGAGGAGAACTACCCTCATTATTTTATTGTGCGCAGACAAGACTCTTATGGTCAATCACTGTATCAGAGTAGGAGTACAGTTTCTGTGATTTCTTGTTAATTTCATATAAACTAAGTATAAATGTGTGTGTAGGCCTAACAACGGCTTCACTGCGCCTAAAGCTGAAAGAGATCTTCACCTGAAGCCCCATGTCATCAAATTCCCAATACAGACAGAGAAACTAATGAACTCCTGCTATTCTGTGAGGCCACAGAGAATACAATTTAAAGCTATGGTCAAACATGCTCGTGCTACTCAACTCAAAACCAAGCCTCATCTCTCAATAAAAACTAGTTTTATTAGTTTTGACTTCATCCCCACATGATTTATAGTATATCTTTCACAAATACAGAGATGAATAGTTTAATGATTTTTACAAAATATGCCAACTCTGGAATATGTTTAATCACTGTCAAGTAAGGCTTGAAATAGTCTTCCACTTTGGACACACAACAGAACAGTGAAAAAATTTGATCAGAGTGTCATGTTTATGAATAAAATGAATGGCACAAATTGTCTGTAAGGTATCATTTCCTTTTTTTTATTGTAGAATTAGCTGTCTTCAGAAGCACTCAATACCATCACAGTTTACTTAGAAAACATAAATAAATCATTAGATTCTTTGACTTTTTTTTTGTGTCTATTCAATTCATAGTAAAATATGAGTAATGAAGTCTATCTAATTCATTCACTTGAATTTACCAGAGAGAAATCTGAATTCTGAAGAAGTGCTGTAAGTAACAGCCAGGTAAGATAAGCAACTGTAGCGGTGGAAAGACTGTGGGGAGGGGATGAATACTTTTAACCCATTTTAAATTCAGATTAAGGTTTTATTTGGACCATTATTAACCTTTCCAAAAATAAAACTATGAAGAGCTCCTCGACTAAAGTAGCTCAGGAGAAGTCAGACAATAACTTATGGGTACTCAAGTGTTTATGTTTTGGTTGGACAGAATTGGATTTTGATACTGTCGTATAAACAATTAATTTATACTATTTCTTGCAGCCTTATTAGACCAAATGCCAATTCCTTACTTAACAAGCTTTGGAAATCACTGCAGGATATTATTTGAATGGAAACACTCAAAGTTGTATGAAAAGTAAGATACAGAACAGTGAATTTTTGGGTTTTCTGTACTAAAAAGGGACACTGCTCTTTGCATAAAACAAAAAGATGTTTGAGCAGAATGAAGATCATCTTTTCCTCTGTATGACAAGATTGTGACTGAATTTTATATACTCTACAGAAACANTGCAAAAAATACCCCTTGCTTAGCAATTACAGTTAAGCAGCATCAGAATTTGTCTGAGAATCTCTTATTTTATTTTGTTGGCACAGTGTTTTTTTAGTTCATACTTTGTATTGTTCATATTGGGATACTTAATTTGATAAGTAAGAGTCTGTAAGCTCTGGGTCAAAGCAGGTATTTAAAAATCACTTCAAGTCTAGTTATCAAAACCATTGCTGACACAAGGTTCTCCATTGTAACTTCACTCATATTTCAGAAAATGCTATCACATTTCAGAAGCTAAAGGTTAGGAGCTTGACCATGCACAGCACTTCGGCTTATAAGCTCAAAAGTGGCTACTACCCAANGGAAACACTCAAAGTTGTATGAAAAGTAAGATACAGAACAGTGAATTTTTGGGTTTTCTGTACTAAAAAGGGACACTGCTCTTTGCATAAAACAAAAAGATGTTTGAGCAGAATGAAGATCATCTTTTCCTCTGTATGACAAGATTGTGACTGAATTTTATATACTCTACAGAAACAATGATAACTATTATCTGGAAAAAAAGCAATGTCCCACAATAATTAATTCACGAATTTAGAGTTACCTAAAATTTTTGCAACGCCTGGGACAGAATTATCCTAAGTCATGACATTTCTAGGATTGTCTTAAGACTACTTTTCTCTCTGTGGCATCTTTATCTTCTTTTTTTTTTTCCTTTTTAAACACATACGTACTTGAGCTGGTATTGCTGCTTTTTCTAGAGCCTCTTACACTTTCACAACAAAAATCTGAGATGTTNACTGTTAAAATTTTTTTTTACTGTCAAAAGAAGTCAGCAGGCCTTTTGGAGAAGAGAGAGTCTGACTCAGGAGCTAGTTGTATTTTTCCATATCCCTTGTGCTTTACCCAAACAGGTTAAAGATTCCTTGCCAGACCTACACACCTTATGTTCAGTGAAACTTCTTATTTTTTANNNTGAAACTTCTTATTTTTTAAACACCAAGTTAATATTTGTTCAGTCATAAATGAATAAGCAATACAGGCATTTTTCAAATCTTGTGGGTTTAGAAAGCCAGTCAGTGAGCATGACTTCTGTGATACAGTGCCTCAACATAAGCCTCCAGCATTGCCATCAGTAAGAGAAGGAGCAGGATATGGATGAAGGTTGTTTTTTTACAGACATAGCTCCCCATTTTTGCAGAAATCGATTTTTTTCTCAAAATCAGATTTTGAGAGCAGGTTATGCTAAGCAGCTCAGCACCTTGAGGAGTAATATCTGGCTGTGCAGAAGCTCTCAGATCTCAGCAGGAGCCCTAGTAATGGAAGTCAGACTCCAGAAACTTTAAAACCTCCTCCTCCTTTTTCACAGACAACTTCACATACTTCCAAAATTCTGGCTTCTAAAATTCTTTGCCTTCCATACAGATGCAACTAATACCATGGATGATGTGGCGAAAAATATTACAGAAAGAAAAATATTTTTATTTTTTAATCCCCTTTTAATAAATGCTCCTTATTGAAGAAATAAATTAGGTTACTTTAGAAATCTCCATTCTAATCATGTATGATTTACTGGATTGATAAAAAAAAGGATCTTTTACTTGGAACAGAGGTCAAAATCAATTAAAGTTTTTTGTGTCATAAATTACCTATTTTACATTGTACACAGACAGGTCATTTAAGGATCAGCTGCACTCAGAATCAAGTTGCTGATTATTTGCTCTGATATTCAGGCCTACATACTTGCTTAGACATAGCTAAAACCCTCTTGTTTCTCAAAGGTGGATCAGACACAGATACTAAATTCATATGTATTATGAATTTATCCAGGAGAGGCTGGAGACTGAAACAATTTCCTTGCTCTTTTTTTGTTTCAGACATTCATACAATTCAATAAATTAATAAGCTTTAAATAATTCTTAGTGCCCTCTCAAATCAGGGTTTCTCAGAATAAAAGT
>WEIV01026545.1:19850-32514 GCA_013390005.1 Calyptomena viridis
TCTAAGTGCCCTTAGGATTAAGGAGGGTTAAGTGTTTTGCGAGACCAAAGGTGCCAGAGTATGCAGTACCTTGTGTAAACCCATCTCTGGCCTTTCCATTACCACAGACAATCTACTGATGGGTCTCACAGCATTTTGATAAAATGAGAATTCTTTCCTACTCAGAGGCAATTAAAAGCCTAGAAGTGGAGCCTAAAGCAAATGTTCAAACACTCCATAGACTGCAGTTTACATCAGGGAAGAGTTCACACAAAGTGTTTTCCTAATTGCTATATTCTTCTTCAGTTTACAATTCTGTGCTACACAAATTTATATAAATTTAAAGCCAAAGTATCTCACCAGACATCTGACTTAGAAGGGGTGTTTTGCTACCACCCATCTCTGCAGTTATTTGTCATGGTTTAATAACAAGATGGCAACTAAGCACCTTACGGCCTCTTGCTCACTTTCCCCCACCCTGGTGGGATAGGATAGAGAATTGATACTAAGACTTGTGGGTTGAAGTAAGTACAGTTTAATAATTGAAATAAAGTGTCATAGTAATAATAATAATAACAACAATTTGTTGAATAATAATTACTATTAATAACAACAAAGACAACTCTATTCCTGAACCACAAGTGGTCCCTTTTGCAGTTTGAGGAAAATACACAGAAACAGGGAAAGAAGCCAGGAACATAAGTCCCCTAAAACCCAAATGGATTGTGCACCAAGAGATGAAGAAACCCACTGGCAAATGTACACATTAAACCTAAAATTGCTTCCTATGACTAGCCCTTTGCTACAAAACTTCCAGACAAAACCCCAAAACTTATACAGATGCCTATTCAGAGATAAAAGAGACTGCAATGTTAATTTTTTAGGTTCAGCAGAATTAATAGTCCCTAAATTGTAGCAGAGTATGCAACAAATCAAAGTGACATACACTGTGCAAGATTTAGTCAGTATCAGTCACAGACTTTGCTTCAACTATATTCTCATACCAAGAAAATGAGCATATTGGGAGGAATACACTCCAGGATATCTGAGACTATTAAAAAAAAAAATTACTTCTACTCAGAGATCTGTATAGACGTGAGTTGTGAAAATGGATTAATTTTATAACCTCCCAAGACCTGCATTTAGCAACCATATGTTAGCATACTAAATTAACTATTTCTACTGCTATTTATTTTGTAGCTTTGAATCACAAGTCAGTTCAGGAAAAATCTATAGATTGACCACTAGAATTTATGCATAGCATGAGACTTTTAATCCCATATTAGGATGCAAAGCCTCCCCTCCCCCCCAGAAAAAGGCTGTGGTGATTTGCTTGAGCAAAATGGTTTATTAATCAAACATCTGTGCAAAAGTTAACTAATCGCTGTCATACTGCTTGTTGCACAGTAGATAACATGCTCACAATCCCAGTTCACAGAAAATAGTGTCATTTATGACAGCCACAGAATAAACCATTGCTAAAAATTAGCAAAAATCTAAGTTCCTTGTTTTTCACACTTCTCTTTTCAGACTTCAGTCTTTTTTTATTGTCTTTTTTTATTGGTGATATTGTTACCCAATGTTTTCCATGTATTGACATTTTACTCCATTTTCAGCACAAAAGTTGGATTAAAAGGTTAGGTGTGTCAGTAAGAGGAAGTATTCTTTCTGTAGAAAAATTCTGTATTCTAGACACGAGATTTGAAAACCTGTTAAAATTCTCACTTTGGGCCTGTCTTAGGGTGACTTTATGATGTATCCCATATAGCCAACTCTATAATAACAGGAAAAATGAATCTTGGGCCTTTCTGTGTCTTTAAAACTGAGCCCAAGAGCAGAGGAAAAAAAATAGTCAAAGAAAACTTTTGCAAAGTAGTCCGCTGTTTCAAGGACGTGGCTTCACTCTGTTCTTCGGTGGAGAGGGGGGAGGAAGGACTCTGGGCTTGGTTTTTTTTCCATGCAGGTCTCAGCTCAATTTTTTTTTTTTTTTTCGGAGAGGACGAAGAGTGGAACTTCTGTGCTTTCCTGAGACTTTGGTTTCTCTTCTTGTTCAGGACACCAGAACATCGAAACCTCACTGGGAGACCNACAGGGCCAATGAATAAAATTTTTTAACCATTCTTTACAAAAATGTTTCCTATTCTCCAATCAAATTCATTTTTTAGTATCTGTTTATCTACCTCTTTTTTAATCTCTTTTTTAATCAATACTGTAAGCCTCTTTTTTTTCCCAGGTAGCCAGTTATAGTAGTAGGCTCTCCTGGCTACTCTCATCAGTTTAAGATTGTTAAAAAAATAAAAAATGCTACTCCTAAGCACATACTGCTGCTTTCACTGCTGCTAGGCAGCTACAGACTGACTGTCCACACTCCCTGCCAGCTCCCTTCCTGTGTCACAGCACAGCAGAAGGAGGCAAAGCCATGAAGAGATGCAGAGAGCCAAGGAGGGTCAAATCTAAGTAAACAGGCTTAAAAGAATTCACTAGGCTACTTCAGCAACCTTATGCATATGCCCATGGATGAGGCTGGCTTATGGAAGGGATCCAAGGCTCCAGGTTTCTTCAATTACCTGTGACTTCCAGCCACATGAAATAAAAACACACCTTAATATAAAGTCAAGGAAATTTGAAGACCCAAACCTAGATGTCTTACTGAAATGATGTCTTGCTGAAACTTGCTGACGCTGTTTGCAGGAGATCCCAGTCTCCAAAAGGCCCGTCCTAGGGCTTTGTCACCAGCAGGTCATAGGATGCGACAGTAGGGACAGTACAACCCAATGTACAACTATGTCCATCTGCATCCCCAAGCATTATTAACCACACAACAGTCAAAGACTGCTCTAGAGACAGGGCCATCAGCCCTTTCTGATGCTTTTCAGAGCTGCTAATAATCTAATAAAAAATAATTTAACATACTTTGGGCAACAGCTTTATGAATTAAAGATAATAAATTATTCACTGTTATAGAAGAGAATCTGATAAATTAACTTTGAGAGTGTCCATTAGTTGTGAGTTCCAGATACATGATGTCTAATAATGTTCAGATATTTTTTTTCTGAATACGTAGTATTTTGTAACATCTTCTACATGCCATTACTGATCCTCACAGCTAGCTCCCAGTGAAAAAACCTGGAATAGTCAGACTACAATGGCTTGAGTTAGGCAACCAAGAAAACCCCAATTCAGTCAGGGGTCAGAGAAGAACGACATAGGCAATTCAAGCAGCTTCTGCTCCTAGTGACCTGCCTCACACCTCATAATGACTTCATGGCATGAGGCAATTCTTTAGGGTGATGTTTTCAGACTCTTTCAATAAAATATCACTGTCTCCAACTATGCCTTTTTCAGCAAAGTACAGAACCTGCTGGGTTCCTAATATTACCTTTCTAATAATATTCTCTTAAGTCAATATTCTGTGTCCAAAAGCAGGCAGACAGTAACAAATTCCAAGGTAGAAATAACATGTAACCTAACATGCATTTCTTTGTTTAGGTATTGCATTCATATACCACTGCATGGTCTTGCCCCAAGAGCAGGGGCTCTCCTCTGTTAAGTGCCTAGATCAATGCTCCTTAATTTTCACTGAGAAAGTGGAAAATTACCTGGATCAACAACACAAAGTTGGGGAGCATGTGTGATGGGTGCACCTCCATCAATACTGAAAGATCACAAGGTCTGGTAATGTGCTGGGTAGGTTCAAAGCATTAGCATTTCGTATTAGCATTAGTATTAGTATTTAGTATTAGCATATTAGTATTAGCATTAGTATTAGCATTTAGAAGGCAAGTTCCAACTTATCTGATCTCTCTGGTCTTAATAAGTGTTCTTAGTATTCTACAAATAATATTGCACATATCTAGACAACCTGTTAATCAACAACCACTGCTGAACAAACATTACAAATATACTGTAACATAGTGATACAAGCAGAGAAAGTAGCAGTTAAATGAAACTGATTCAAAAGATCCTTAGGTATAACCTGAAAATACACTTCCTTTGAAAATTGTATTTCTAAAATTTATTAAGATGCCAGGCCTAATCATAGATCTGGAACCTGATTTCGACTTTTTATTTTCATTAAGCAATTAATTATTCCTTTAGAAAACTCGAGTTTAGTTTTTCTCACTTTAAAACCAGTTTTCCTTCCAGTGTGTGTGGTTCAAAGTGATCATTTTCCTGCCATACTGTATTGTTAAGACCATTCATCTGAATACCTGCTGCTCCAAATGATGTGATTGGCACATGAACAGCACTTGAAAAAGCAGTGTGCATCATCTTCCAGTGCAGCCATCTGCACTTTCAGGAACTATGCTAATGCTTGGAGAGTAGTTAACTTTGTGAGTAGAGGTTGTGGGATCGAAAGCCAAAAAATCTTTAAGATTTCCTCCACATGGCACTTCTCACATATTACAGCTTGGGAAATAAAAGGGCAAAGTTAGCTATATGCTCTACTGCTTTACACAAGCAGACAAAGGGGTATCCTACTGGGCTGTTGCCCATCAGACAGTTTTTCTAGAGTTTGCTTCCAGCATTTTCTGCTAAGGAGATTGATCTTGCTCTTGTTAGCCTGAAATAAGGAAGTCTGATTGACTGCTGTATATTTTTCATAGGTGCAATGGATAATGAGAAGACCACAAACTACAGTATGTACTAAGAACTAATAAGGAATATCTGAATGAGTTAATTCATAAAATCCCACAACAGCTAAACTATTTCCTTCAATGTCCAAGGGAAAATCAGGGAGACAAACTATGAAATCTGTCAAACAACTGGAATGTCACTCTCATCCTCTCCTCTACCTAAGTATCATTTGTTGTTGCAGTAGCACTGTAATTTTCTGGATATTTGTACAGGATCTGACAGGAAGTGTCTCCAGTCCTTAAGACACCACAGTGATAAAATAACCTTTTATCAATATTCCCAGGTGCTATCAAAACCATATTCTCACCTACCAATTATTTCTGTGCAAGTTTGAGATCTGCATCTTTTGCCTGAAGAAAGATTGTGGCTTAAAGATTCTTTTTTTTTTCTATGCCTTTTCCTACAGATATGCCATAAGCTGTTAAATAATATTGCTCTCCTGTTACTGTTGAATACTATATGGAGATACCACGAAACCACAATAGACTGCTTGTAGCAGGATCTAAGTTTTAAAGTAGTGAACTTATGTGAAAACTAGACTTGTATGAATTCTAACTGTATGAATTTTTTGTAATATTGTCAAGATTTATGCAAAGATTTATTGTCAAGATTTATTCAAAGACAGAGGAAAAAAAGGCTATTTTAGACCTTTGTGCACCACTTCCCCACGTGAGATTGCAGTGGAAAGCATGGCTGACAGTAGTGGAATGAACTCGAAAAAAATAAATGTTTGGTAAGGTAAGGATTGGTGTATTGTAAGTATTGTTCACTGCTTTGACCCCCACAGTTGTTTTAATACCTTCTGACAGTGGCATTACACAGCTAGAGCTGTGTGCATCCTCCCTTTCTCACAACAGCTCTGCTTTCTTAATGTATTACTTAAGGTAAGTCCAGAAATTACATCTCTGTCTGCCCCTGCCAACTTAGAACAATTCTGGCTAAATGCACCAAACATTTCCATACATGCATACATTTCCTTTCAGTGTTGTTCTAAAGAATATTTTCATTTCTTCATCACAGACAAAAAAGCAAGCAAGCAACTGAATGGAGCTGAATCAAGCTCCTAAAATTAAACAAAAATACTGCCTGTACAAACAACTTTTGCAGTAATTTTTCAGTCCTCTTACCACCGAGATTACTGCTGCATCCTTGATCAGTCAACCTTCAAAGATTAAATATGCTGTTCACCGCAACATTTTAAGAGGAAATTGCAAAAAATTCAAAAATCATGCTTCCGTGGATAGAGGGGAAAAAACCAAAACTGTATTGTCAAGTAGTCTATCACAAACAGTCAAGATATCAGTAATTAAGCAGTCTTAAAAGCAAGCTATCTGATTCTCTTTCATTCATTTTTTGTCCACCATATCCTTAGAGCTGGGCAAATAAGCTGAAAATAATCCAACATGTTAGGTGACTGTGCAGTGAAGTTTTGTTTCCTAATTATAAATACCATGCCTGTGCTTAGACAAAAGAAATCCCATTGAACTGATGTAAGCTTCTCTCATAAAGAGCTGCAGAATTAAAATACAGCTGCCCCGTTTTCAGTAATGAGGTCCTGGGTGCTTTGCATCATGCTGACTAACATTTACCCTTTTTCTGTCTAAAGTAACGGCAACAATACAGCCGTTAATCAGAAAATTTCTGCATATCTGCCTTTTTGAGCAAAGCGAGCTTACCTTCTAAAGACTTGAAAAGGCCTTCCTACTGCGAAAATTGTAAAGATGCTTTACTGCTGCACTTCAGCATCCCTCTGTTCTGAAGCAGTTTACTAGGAATACAGATCCTCCACCATTTTCTTGTCACGTGGCTAGTGGTACTGCTAAATAAGGGTGATCACCTGCCTTCACACAGCCGGTTGTGTGAACCAGCAGCTACTGGCTTTGGTTAAAGCCACGCTTAAATAAACGCAGAGCAGTGCTTCAGCCGTGAAATTTCTTTTTTTTTTCCACGTTCCCTGTGGGGCTTTGTCAGAGCATCACCAAACTTTGATACAGCGAGTCAGCTGGCATTAGTGAAAGGCTCCCTGCTGTTTCATTACAGTGCCTGAGGAAAGCTTATGATGAGACTGCATGACAGAAGTTCCTATGGATTCAACCCATCTCAGCCCTCATTTCTGTTTGTATTGATGGCTATAGAGCACATGCATATTCAGACATGTTTTGCATAATTTTTTTGGTTTGCAATTCAGCAATGGGAATGTAGGTTCAAATTAAAAAAAAACCAAACAAACCAAAACAAAAAACACCAACAACCACCAGTTTAGAAGGCAGGATGAATTCTGGAAACACAAACTGCACGTGCAGCAGGAAGCAATGCTTACAGCCTGTGCTACTGACTGCATTTCTAAGGGGTGTGCTTGAAGGAAGGACATGTCTTCCCAGGCCATGCAGTCCTACAGTCTCTTTTTATAAAAGTCTGTTCGGGATAGGGTCCCTAAAAACTTCGGGTTTCTTTCCAAATGCAAAACGGCTTCAATCCTGATCCCTACAGCAAGATAATAGAGCCTAGGATGGCCTAATCTGTGTGGATTCTCCTGGAAGATGAGTTACGTGAGAACTGGAGATGCTTTCACATCAGACTGCTTGGCCATAAGCTGTCAAAACCAAACAAAAGTCTAATCTCATTTTCATTTGTCCATACAGCTCCATGCACACCTACAGCACAGTGTAAATAAAAATTCACTGGCTTCCACCTTGTTCTCCATAGTATTAGTAATCCTACAGGGAAATTGCTCACCATCTGCAACAGACCTCTCGAGAAATCAGTCTCCAGCTGCTGTTTTAAAGGACAACAGACAAATACCAAGCATTTTAAAAAATTTTAAAATCATCATCAATACATAAATACACTTCTAAGAGGACACTGCTGTAGACACGTCTTCTTGGACATTTCTGCTATCTAGCTGTACATTAAATTTCCAATGATGGGGGTATTTTTAGCACTTTTTCAGCTGGCCAACATTTAATTACTTTAAAGTAAGAAGTCCATATACCCATAAACTGTATCCAGGAAGTAGAGCTATAAGGTATTTATGTACAATAGGAGTCATTAGTAGCAGGACTATGATGAAACTGTGAATAATGTGGCAGAAAATATAGTCTTATTCTGCATGCTCAGAATAACACAGAACATCTTTGAGATTTTAGGATGATGTTGAGGAAACTTCCCTGTCTGACATCCAGGAGCCACTCTGGGAATCACTCTCACACTGCCTGGGCTGGGACTGAGGCCACTTGGCAGCTACACCCCCACACTCTCACAGTCAGACCATGTTTGCCCACCAGCTGGATCCCAGGTTTCCCATGGCAGAGTCTCAGATATCTCAATCCTTAAAAAAATCTAATCATTGTGCAACAATACAGTAACAGCTCGAGCCAGGTGTCTCCGAAACTCTGGGCTTTTATACCCTCTAAGTCTGTGTGTGCAAAAGTATAGGGGTTGTCCAGCAGAGTCACTGGCCCCTGCTTTGTCTGGGTGTCCTGTCACCCCCTGGCGCCACAGATCCATTCATGTGCAAAGGGATGTGCACCAGTTTCCGGCCTCCTCAACAGACACTCTGCTGGGACCACGCACCTCCCTGGGGCTCACTGCCAAAGTGAGGTCTGTGTCAACAGTGTTAAAGTTTCAAAGCTCATTAATGCTTTAGGCTGAAATCTAATGTCATTGATCATACTGACTGGAATACATTGTATACTGAATTAGCTCAGAAAACTCTGGAATTTTCAATAGCAAGGGAGTTTCTCATGTGACTGCTAAACCATACTAACATAGTCCAGGCCTTCTTGCTTTAACAAAGTGGCTCTACCAGTCCAATCTCACAATTCAACTAAAATTTCAGAACCATTAGTGAATGGTAAGTTATTCACTAATAAAAATTTCCTTCTAAAATGGTTTTTTGATAACTACAGTGCTGTTCTCAAAAGGTTTTTGTAAAGGTCTTGGTATTTGGCATGTAAATATTAAAGCTGTTTTTAAAAATATTACATCATCAGGACTTTCCTACAAGCAACCTTCTCAGTCGTTGCTCTTTTACTTATATGTTTGCTTTTAACCTTTAAAGCATGGTCCTTGTTTTAAGTCAAATGTCATGTTTTGTGCTGCCAAGCGGAAGACCTAAGTTCAAGTCCAATTTCAAGTCCATAATCTTGTTCAGCAGGAGCTGGAAGCATCACTGAAGCAGCATGCCTGATCCTTAGAGTGCCTGAAATTGCTTTCCAGCAACTCTGGCCAATTAATAAACCACCTTGACAGGAGCGAAAGATGACAGCCCCACAGGTATGCATGGAAAAAAGGAAACAGGCATCCAAAAGGAAGCAAATGTTACTTTTTCTAACAACAGATTTTCAGTCCTTTTGGCTTCCTATATACAGCAGCCTGCTTTGCCCAAGATAGCATAAGGCAAATGTGGGGTCCCTACTTCATTGTTTTATTCTAACGTTAGGGTGACAGAGCAGATATTTTGAGAAAATGTTGGGTGAAACCTTTGGTCACTGGGGTCAAGGTGAAGTTTTTCCTTGGTTCCAGTCTGTCAGTATTTCAGTTCAGTACTGGACATTGATATTGACTTGAATCATTAATGGCTTTCAGATTTATTTGCATTTGGTTAAATCACAGGGAGAGCAGAGTAGTCTCAGAATTCTTATTAATTTTGTAATAGTCACAGATTTTTCTTTCATTACATTTAATTATCTTTGTTCATTGGCAAACACAAGCAACATGATGAAAACAGGCTTGTCTATTAAAATTTTTCTGGACTGCTTCTACTACTGGGCAGTTCTAATAGCCAGCAGTACAGCAATGGTCACAGAGAGACATTTTGGACAGAGGCAGTGGAAGAACTATCTTTTCCAAAAAGTCATTATACTGGTAAGCAGAAAAGAATGATTCCTGCTTTTTTGAGAAAATGTTATCAGAAAAATATCAGAAGCTCTTTTTTGAAGCTATATACTACTAGGTTAAACAGATTGTGGCAGTTCTTTAAGGGAAATTGTCTTCTGCTCAGTTTTGCCACCAGTTTTCCAAGCTCTTCCCCAAACCTTCCAAACATCAGTGTTCTTAATTCTACTATTCTGCTTCTTGTTCCTCAAGTCAATACACCATTTCATAGTTTTTCCTTCATCTCTTTCTAAATCTTCCTGCTAGGGAAAAGGATAATCCTTCCCTACAATAAAGGTTAAGAGCAAGAACGATCCAGTATACACAACCACTAAAATACTCTGAGGAATGTGCTGGTGGGTGAAAGCTTGCATAGTTGTCTGCAGTTTTCTCCCTCTGCCTCCTGACCACTACATCACCACCAAGCTTCATACAGCTCTGTAATACTGGAGAGCTTCTATCAGGAAGAAAATGACCTCCAGTCTTCACAAATATTACAGCTGGAATACCTCTAGCCAGCAGCAGCAAAGTATGTTATTCCACTCACCCAACATTCATACAATGCTCCAAAAATTCTCCCTTTTTAAATGTAGTCACCCTCAGCTGTTCACATATGACAAGCTGTATGAAAAGCTATTTTCTTTCTGGAAAGACTGACATTAGTAATATGGTCTCAAATATTTTTGTACTTTTTTTGTAAGGCCAAAGAAACCTCAATGGTTTATTACTTCTGGTGTTCTTGTATTTCGGAGCGGTTTAATATCTTTTCTTCAGTGTTTTAATGCTAGCAAGCATCCTTATTCCTCTCTTGCTGCTGCTGCTGCTTTTCCTTCCAGAAGAAAAACAGTATAGGATTGAAGAACTTTACCTGATATTATGTTCAGCATAGGCCACAACCTCCAGTCAGACTTCCTCAAAATTGACCTTAACAGCCTAGAGAGTTCTTACGTTTGATGTCAGGATGAAGGGGGCACTTTTTATGCACTTCAATCTAATTTTTGTTTGAGCTTTCTGTTTCAAAACTTTAATTCCCTCTTCTACGTCACAGTCATTTTTCTCATACAAAGTGATAGACAACTTCTGAATGAAAGCAGAAAATAATGCAAACTGCATCTTCTACTGACCCTTATTCCACTACTAAAGGAACATACTTCAGCCCAGTATGAAACTAGGAACTTTATTTTTTGTCTTTTTTTTAACAGAAACATATGAACAGTTACTGAGGAAATACCTCCATAAACTTTGGACTATTAATTCAGTTGTTCATTTGTTGGGTTTGAGTTTGATTACAAATGATGAGTTTCTTTATTCTTCAAAGATCATACAACCTTAGAATTGTTTGGGTTGTGAGGGACCTTAAAGATCACCTAGTTCCAACCCCCCTGTCATGGATAGGCACACCTCCCACTAGACCAGGTTGCTCAAAACTCCAACCAGCTTGGCCTTGAACAATGGCAGGGATGGGGCATCCACAGCTAGTCTAGGCAATCTCTTCCTGTGCCTCACCATCCCCACACTAAAGAGTTTCTTTACATTCTACTTTGATGTAAATCTTTGGCAGACTCAGAGCCTCATGATCAGCACCATCAGGTGCCATCCAGGAATTCTACTGCAATAAAAAGAAAAGTCTTACATTCCTCTCTTACGTGATGACACCAGTGTTTCTGTGCTAACTTCCCACAGGCTGACACCTCTGCTGTATCACGTTGTTTTAAACTTTGTTGGCCAATAACGGCAGTTAATTTCAGACTTAAAAGCTGCATACTGACTTAAGTTTTGAGAAGGAACTTGCACTTTTAAAAGTGGTAATGAAATGCAATAGAATGCGTTTCTAATTACACACTTCTACAATGTCAGTTGCTGTTTTTCAGCTGTTTATGTAAGAGGTTTAATAAAATGGGTATATCATCTAGAAATAATGATTCCTCCATGTGTTTCATAATAATATTTTTTGTGTTTGCTTTAGTTTGAAAGGCATCGAGGCCTCTGTGATCATGCTGTGGGCATGCAGAGTGATATTTGCATGTATCTCTGCTAGTTTCTAAAAAGTCTGAAGTCATTATGTAAGTGACCAAAGACATAAGCTTATCACAAGTTTATTGAACATCAGCTAGCAAGCACTGGGGAAACTGAGGGGCAAACAACACTATAAAAGCAATCTCTATTGCATAAAAAATCCTCATACAAGAGTGTTAATTACATCGTTTTAATAATATTAATACTGAAAAAACTTCCATTAGATTTTACACCTTATTAAAAAAAGTCTAATAAGCAAATATAAACCCAAAGGGAAGTAGGTTGTACTGGTTCCATGTTTCCACAACTAATTGTTAATATGGATACTGAATAACTTCCTTCCTTTTCTTTACTTCTCTGGGCCTCAGGATCATTAGTGTAAAGAACAGAAATAGCCATTATTACCTACTGAATAGTCATTTTGTATTAGACAACTTCTAAATGAGATAAGAAAAAAGACTAAACTGGGAGCTGTAGTGACTATATATATTCTATATCAAGAAATAGTTTATCTTCTTCTTGCAGGATGCACTGTATTTCATTTAAGTTTTTACTGAGAACACACTTACATTGACATGGTTTGGTTTTCAACTTTAATGTGGAAATTAATCTAAGAGAATATACTAAGTTCTAAGACTAATGAATGTACTGCATCCAAAACTCCAATGTGAATTATTATGGAGTAGTACTTTAGAGACTTACACAAATTCCTAAGGAATAGCAGAGTTCTTCTCAAAGTGGATCTAACAATTCATAGAAATGCTTAAACCCCCTATACCTCCATGACCATATAAATTCTTTTTCTAGTACCAGTACAAGGTCAAAAATCAGATTTTTTTCTTGAGTTATCTAACAGAAAATGTTACTACTTCAAAGTTATCTCAAGTCCTAAACGTGGTGTTTTCTTTACAAATCATTTAAAATCAGATACCTAGACCACTTTTCTTTTCCTCTCTAAAAGTATAAGGGGAATGTAAGCACAGCAAGTCAAATCCATAGGATTCTGCCTGCATGTAATTGATCAGTGTGACTTAAGCAGGGTCAGCATCTGGCAGCTTTTAATTTAAAATGCTTTAGGGGAGACAGAGGAATTGACAGATGATTTCTTCATGCAAGCCTGCAACTAGCCAGCACCTCTAACCAATCCTTCCTGTTT
>WEIV01026563.1:0-47359 GCA_013390005.1 Calyptomena viridis
CAAAATATTATTTAAAAAAATAGGTGGAATGGCCCCAGCCCTGCCAAGATTTTTAGTTTCTCAGGTTAAGCATGTTTAAAGCTTTGCATCTTAGATCTAACATACAAGCTAATCATTTGGATGAAAGCAAACTTTTACCTTGCTCATATTCACTGCATCATCAGAATCAATAAATTTTTTTTAGCTTTCACTTATTAAGACTGTTAACAACAATTTTCAAGTTCGAAATTACTTCCTAAAAAGAGTGGCTAAACCATTCTCTTGGCCCTTATGATGAATGTTTCTCTTTATAAGTAGCTCACATATGTTGAATATGGAGTGATATAATTGTGAACTACTGGTTTTGCCACGTGTTTTCTTTCATGTTGCTGTAGACCATGCTGTGGTTTTTTTGCCTTTGGGTAAAAGATCCTTGACTGTTCTCTTGTCTACTTGTGAAATAAGGAATTCTTGATTCCTCTTGGTACAAGTGAAAAAGAACCATATTGTCACAAATAATCAATCATCCTACTATGTATTTTAGGAAACTGTCTTCAAATTCATACAAGCTAAAAAACATCTGGACAAAATAGTTCCCAGTGGAATCACTGTCTGGCAACAAAATGTAGTAAAATGTACATTTGCATATTTGATAGTTATTTCTGTTTGCTAGAAATACCAAATTATTTTGGCTAGTGCGGAACATGGGAGAGAAGGGACAATTATTACTATACAAGTTCAGGTTGGGGTTTTTTTCTTGATAATTCACTGTAGATTCTTACACATTCCATGCCATAAATAAATGGAGGGAAATAAAAGGATTTTTCCCTTTCTAGGATTAATTAAATTGGAAAGTTAGTAAAGTAATCATGTGTTCCAATAACTTCAAGCTTTCCAATTTATACTGTCAGAGTAGATCACAAATGGAATGAAATTGGCATTGATTTTGAAATATATCTATTTATGAGAATCTTAGGTGTGTAAGTCTCTTTTGCTCTGCAGAGAAGGACCAGGTAATCCTGGTGGATGACAAGTTAGCCATGAGCCAGCAATGTGCCTGTGTTGCCAAGAAGGCAAATTGTGTCCTGAAATGCATTAGAAAGTGTGCATCCAGCATGGCACAGGAGGTGATCCTCCCCTTGTGCTCTGCTCTGGTGGGGCTGCATCTGGAGTGTTGTGTACAATTCTGGGCTCCCCAGTTCAAGAAAGGCAAGGAACTACTGGAGAAGGTCTTGTGAAGGTCTGCAAAGATGGTGAGGGGACTGGAGCAGCTCTCTTACAAGAGAAGGCTGAGGGAGCTGGGCCTGTTTAGCCTCAAGAAGAGAAAACTGATTATCAATTATCAATGCTTATAAATATCTTAAGGGCAGATGTCAAGAAGATGGGGCTAGACTATCTTCAGTGGTGCCTAGTGACAGGACAAGGGTCAACAGGAACAAACCAGAACACAGAAATTTCCATCTGAATACAAGGAAAAACTTCTTTTCTCTGAGGACAACAGAGCACTAGACAGAGTGCCCAGAGATGATGTGGAGTCTCTCTCTCTGGAGATACTCACAAACTGCCCGGATGCAATTCTGTTTAGCCTACTCTAAGTGAAGCTACTTTAGCAGGGATGTGTTGGACTAGATGAGCTCCAGAGGTCCCTTCCAACACCAGCCATTCTGTGATTGTGTGATTTATGCGTTTGCCTCACAGACCTCACTGAAACATGCCAAATTCACATTTTCCAGAGGATTCCCATACAGATATGAAAGTGCTTCTGTTAACACCAGAAGAAAAAAATAATTACTTATAGGAATTCAGTTTTAGACATCAATCCAAGCTAATATATTCCTTCTCCTGAATTTTATCTACTTTGAAAAAAATAGCCATCGGCAAAATTTTGAGGACTTAAAATGTAATGGAGAAAAATTTGTGTCCTAGACTGCTCCAAGGCTTGTGAATGGAGAGTAGAGTGGAGGGCAGGCTATGTAGAAGAGAAACACCCTGAGCAGGGTGTCCTGCAGAAGTGGAGAGAACACAGTGTAAAACTCACCTTGGAACAGTATTCAGGAAAGGGAACCAGACTGTGTTGGAGACACAGCCCAGTGTCCAAATTGACCTTTGAGCTGCCCAAATTGACCATCAGTGGCTCCTGGGAGGTGCATTCCCGCTGCACATACACATGTGAGTTGAGATCTGGAGCCAGGCTGGTCAAGCTGTTGTTGTTCTTATAGCAAACTGTGAAACGTTTTTCTAAAATGCCTGTCTCTTTGAAATTAACTCCCTGGGGGGGCCTTAATTGCTGAGACAACTGTGGTCTCCCAGTAGTACAGTGTTTCCCTTCCACCTTCATTTCATACCCTTCTTCCAGGAGGCCATGCAGTGTAAAAGAGAGCAAACTTGGCTCACTTTGAAAAACTCTCATTAGTACTTGATCCAGCTCCCCCTTTGCCCAGTGTGTGTGAGAGGCAGTGACAGACTTTTCCTAGATAAAAATTTTTAATTATTTTTAATAAGCTTGTCTTTTCCCTACCTGAATTTGACAGAGACACCATACCCTGTAGGTACCTGGTAATTTACTTAGCAAATTTCATTATTAACAGTATTTCCACATCTTTCACAGAAGTTGTTAGGAAAAGGAAGCGAAATAGGATGGCAAATGTTAGTCATTGTAGTTATGTTTAGTGCCAGTGCTGGACTCAAGACTGTGATGGCTTAGAATCACTCTTAATTTGTCTGTCCCTGTCCATACCAGACGAAAAATGAATTACCAGTGAGGACTGAATGTGCATTTTTAATGCTGCTATGCTTAGGAAAGGAGAATCTAAGTGACTTCCTTTGTAAATACACAAGAATTCTGTTTCAAAGTAAGTCCTGAGGCCCATGTCAGATATTCATCCCTTCTTCCTCCTTTAATTATCTTCTTTGGATGTGTGGACCTGTGACCGCATGGGCTTCTTAATGGTACATGAGGCTGCTGTCACAGGGCTCCCACTTATGAAACATCTCTAAACCCTGAATCAAAAGATGCATGAGCAAGTCAAAAAAATGGACTCCTCTTTATAATAATTGAGATTTTCTATTTGTTTTGGTGATACTGGTGGGGGATTTTATTTTTTTTTTTTTTGCATTGGCATTTTAGGAGGAGAAAAAAGAAAATTATTTCTTCTCCCAGATTTTTCACTAATTGTGGCATTGCCAGTGTTTGGGGATTTTTTTAAGCTCCCAAGTTGAGGGCTTAATTTTTTTGACACATTTGTCAAAAAAGCTGCAGGTTTTGACCTGCAAAGCTGCAGGTTTTATTTAGTGCTTGCTATCAGGTAGAATTTTTCTGCTTAGTTTTAAATTGGATGTCACTGGATTTTATATAGAATGGTCTCTTGCTTTGGTGGATTCCTATTAATGGAATGGTTCTGCTTGAAATGGGAGGAAAATGACCACTTGATTATATTACTTTCTCACATGAAGCAAACCAAAAGCATTTGTTCTATTTCACAGACTTTCTCAAAGATTCTGTAGTTGGGATGAAGTATTTAAATATCCATCACAAAAAAAGAAAGGTAATTCTGAGAGCTACCTGCTTGCTTTGCAAGTAAATGAAAAGAGTGATGTATTTCCAAGTGAGGTACAAGTTTCAGGTGATTTGTCTTTATTCTCCTTCAATAATTGAACACATCATCCTCTTCTTTCCTTCTTTTTCTTCTTCCTTCTTCTGGATGTGTGTTGTCTTCTAATTTCTGTTTGAAATTCTAACATCACTCTCTCTCTTTTTGTATTATGCTAATTTACTAAAAACAGAAAGCTAGAAGTGGAGAATATTAGTAGAGTTTGAGCTATGAAGAAAAAAATAGTCAGGTTGTTTTTTTGTGCCCACATTTTTTGTAGATGCCTCTTAATTCTGGTCTGACAGGTTTACAAACTGTAGTGATTTTGCTATGTGATTTTATGCAAACAGCTGCTTGGAGTGATGGAGGTCTGATGATAACCATAAATAATTAAACCATTTCATGCAGGATCTGCACCCTTGAGTCATGTCAGCTGATTTTGAAATGTCCAGAATATGAATAGTTCCTGGTCTTCTTTCCAGTGTACATGTGCAGCCTCATGGGAGAGGATTGTTGAATCCAGGCTACAGTTCATTGACTTGAGCATTCAGCCTGGAAAGTGGATTGAGCACATGCTTTCTCACCCTGAGCAGTTTCTGAAAATGCTGTAGCAGATGCTTTGTTACTTATGCTTCCAGCACAGAAAGCCTCTGCAAAGCACACCCACTGCTGAGGAGTTCAGCTTGCTGGGAATTGCTGGGGCAAGACCTGTATTTAGCAAAAGAATGAGCCAAAAGAGTTACAGGCTTTAGTGTGAAATTCTAGCACCAGTCTTTGAAAATTTGTGATTGAAGTGATGAATTATCTTTAGTGAGAGATGACCTCTCCATACTCTTGTTAACAGTATATAATAAATTGGTGCTTTTAAAATGCTGAGGCTATTTACTCTCTTTGTGATGAGAGCATGTGGTATGGGCTCTTAGGGTCATTTAGCCAGTTCTGAAAATTTTATCCATAGTGTATCTCTGTTCCTCCAAACTATGTTTAAGTTTACCACTGTAGATTCACTCAGAAGTTATCTTTTAACATTTGTCATGGTAGAAATCTTGTCTATTCAAAGTGTCTCTAAAGAATAAAAGTAGTTGTTAATAAGTATGGTCAGAACTTTAAATCTCTTCAGAAGTGACAAAGAAACTGAAGGCAATAGATTTAAAAATAGTGTTAACAGCAGCCTTAGCCTTTCAAGGTCCAAGTCATATACCCTAATTAATGAGGAGGAGAAGTGGGAGCAGAGCTTTAGCTTAGTGCAGCTAATTTTTAACCAACTTAGTGCTATCAGAATAGTAACAGTGCCTCTCAAGTGCCATGCTTTTGTCACAAGTCAGTATATACAAGCTTCATCAATCTTCCTGCTGTGATGCTTGAGCACAGCTCTGAGAACGATGTCAGTAACAGTGCAAGGGGTTGTAATGAAGATAAATTGCTAAATCTTACATGAGTGTCAAAATCATGGGCTGAACGAAGCATAATGGTTTCTGTTTACTCTAAGTATACTAAGCGTACAATAAACTGTGTTACATGGTATGTATTTATATACAGTAATTAGAGGGAAGCATAATAATCTGCTGTAATTGGAGTCTTCTAAAAAGAATTCAAATATCCAGTCATTTAATGGGAAATTGTAAATGTAAGGGGAATGTTGATAGAGGGATTATAATTTTTTTCCACTTGGAATTTGGTCTGGAATATCACAGGGGAAGTCACTACTGGAAACTTTATGGTCACAGTTTGCAGGGGAGAAGGAGTTTAAAAACTTGCAGAGTGGCATTTAAAAATAGCACTCCCTTTCAGTTCTTCCCACAAACACCACACTGGTGATTCAGCATTGGACCATCTCTGTGTTCTCTGCCATCCTTCCCTTTTCTTTCAGCATCTCCTACACAAGAACTTAAAAATTGAACATTGGTTTGCTGTTGAGTCTGCCTGGTTAGGCTGTAGCCTTTGCTAGTGGTGATGCCTGAAGTCGGTGGTCCTTTGTGAGAAACTGCAACATTTCCTGAAGAATATAGGCAGCCGTGTGGCAATATGTTCATGTATATTTTTACAGGAGAAATAGAAAAGCTGGAGTTCATTGGGTTTATGTAGCTGAATAGTGCTCTACAGAACATTGATTGCTTAAATCCTGGATTATGAATGTGTGTAAGCATTTGTTTCATGGTTCTTTAACATTGCCCACATTTGGCAGAGAAAGCTACATTTTTTCTCAGTGACGTGCTGGTGATGGTGTAAAAATGAGGCAGTGTGTCTGATTGAACATTTTGTCTGAGGTTTAAATGGCTCCAAAAGCACATGCCTTTCCCTTTTTAACATTGAAGCCTATCAGAAGGTGCAAGGGGAATTTAAAAAATAGGTAAACAGCCTTATAGGCAGCTTGAGCTTGAAAAGCATTACTGGCTGTGCTTGATGGAAATAAGAGAACTATTTTAATTATTTCTAAGACACCTGAAAGTATTTCTAGTTGAAGAATTGGTATGTAGAGGCAACTTTCTAAAAAGACAATGAAAGATGTATCAATGTAAGCTTCAAATGTCAACATAAAAGTTACAGGAAAAATGAAAGGGAAAAAAGGAAAAGAAAGGGGAAAAGAAGAGAAATGCAGAGTGGAAAGAATGGGAAGGAAATAAGCAGTTCTAAAGAAAATAAAAAACATGTTCATCTCATACAACCTTTCCGTGGGTTTATCAGCAGAGGAGAAAGCAGCCTGCGGGACAGGTCGGTGTTGTACTGGATCTAGCAGAAACATGAGTTCTGGGCTTACGAGGCACACACTGAGCTCACACTACAGACTTCATCCTGCACCCTGTGTTCTTCTGCACCAGCATTCTAGAGATGCATGGGCTGCACTTGCCCCACCCCCCTTTCTCCTCCACATACTGTTTTTCCATCAAGCTGCTATTTTCAGAAATAGCCAACAACTTTTCAAAGGCAGAAGATGACTGTAGGTTAAAACTTTCTTTCAGAGACAGATTTGCATATGACATTGCACACTGCTTCCTGAGTGTATTTGGGCACAAGGTCTTACATAGCAAAATATAGGAAAAGTCCTGGTGTGATTCATCTGTCTGCAGTGATAAGTGGTCTCCTCAGCTAGACTGCTGTCTCTAACCTACGTGATCTGCTAAGATGAAGAATTATCAAGTGCATCACTGAGAATATTACTAGTTCAGCTGTTAAGTGAGTGGTCTCTGTGCAAGAGATATGAATGGAAATTTTAAACTGCAAAATAATTAAGGCATGGCATTTTTACGGATTATTCTCTTTTCTTTAGTTACTTCAAATTTCAGTAGCTCTCAGATGTCCCTTTAGTTTACATAGCATTTTGAGAAGTAACACACATGACAAAGCCTAAGCATTGGGAAAACTGAATTTAATAACTTTTCTACAGGCTTGTGGACATTTATTTTTTTCTTATTAAATAAGAAAAAAAATCTCTTCATAAATTTATAATAATGGGCCAAATTAAGACTGGATAAAAAAAAAGAATTGTGTGTTTGAAGTCCCTAGTATTCCATGTTACATTCTGATAAACCACTGGAAAATGTTCCCACAACTCTGATGACACTATATATATACCAAAGGAAAGGGGCAAGAATGGGTCTATGTATATCAAATACTAGTGGTGAACCTCAGCTCATTTCAGTTACTCATTGAAATACCAATAGGCTTGAGAGACTGGATATGCATTTCCACAATATTTTTAGACTTTAAACCCAGGGCATGCTTTGTTTGCTTTTTTTGCCTTGTGCTAATGGTTGGTTTCAGTCTTTATTTTTTTAGATAATATTAAACGGCATTCTTTTAACTTTTTCAAGATTAGATTGACTCTCTTAAAAATGTTTTGCACATGCTAACACCAGGATGATGTCAAAGACAAACATGCTACTGAGAGTTTAATTTGTGCATTATTTATATCATAGTATCTGATTCTAGCCTCTCTTGGAGAGTGTTTAAGCCATCCAGTTAATCTGATACTGTATGGAAGTTCTTACATGGCAGGATTTTAATCCAGCATTAAAAATCTCACACTTGTTTGGTTAATCCATTTTATTGATTCAGGATACCTATAGTAATTAAGAAAAGCAGTCCTCTTTTCTATCTTTAATGAGCTTCCTAAATCAAAAATCTTCATAACTTAATATGCAAAACTTTGGGGTTTCATTATGAATGCTTGACAGTTATAGAAATTAGTTGAATTGTTTATAGACCTTATATAGATGTATTGTAAGCTTGTGTAAATTTATTTGTGTATTAAAATAAGAAAGCACCGCTCATTTATTATTTATTTCCTTCTTTAACTTGTGGAAAAGATTTTATTTTCCCAGTTCATCAATATATATGGTGAGAGATTCACCATCTACAGTGGAAAACTGCCCCAAGCATATTTTTCACAAATAGCATATTTTTCAAAGTGAGTCTGCTAAAAATGGACAGGAGCAATTGATATTATGATCCAGGCTAAAAAACGTACTAGCTATTTAAATGAAAAGTTCACCCAGTATAAAGATACAGATGATTTTGCAGGTACTAATTTGGGTGCATATTTTGAAGAGCAAGATCAGAGTCATCCAGGGCTAGGGCTTTGATTCATACACTGTGTCAACCATGGTTGTTGTAACTCAGTAGAAAAATCGCATTTCTGATTGCCTAGAGGGTTGCCTTAGTCAAGGAATGATTTGCATATATCTGGCATTTGCAGAGGGGAGGGAGCTTGTTTTACAGATTTCACGAATCACTGACCTGAACCGTTGGGTCATGAAATGAAGAAATGAATATGTGCCAAGCACAGCGCTGTTGGCTTTTTCATGCTGGGCATCAAATGCCTCTTTTAGTATTTTCCTTGTGCACCCACAGCATTCTAGCAGCAGGTCTTGACTCTAAGCAAGACCTCATAATATGGAAGCATGGAAGGAGATACTCAGTGTATAGGCTTTGTGAACTATCTTATCAGATTTTCCACCTCTTTTAAAGGCATAACAGAGAAAATGGAATTGAGCCAGGAGGGAAAATCAGCCTGCAGGCTGCCACCCTGCAAGGTTCTGAGCTTCTTCTGGGAGCCTAGAGTTGTATCAGCATTTCCTTGACTCTCTGGACCTAATTAAAATCTCATTGGACTCAATATCGTGCACTAGTGCAAGGAAGTTCCCTTATGATTAACTAGCATTATGTTAAGACATATGTGATGTCACTGTGGAGAGAGGAAAGTCTTTATTATGCTGGGGGCTAGTTAATTCCTTTACTTACCCTGAGCAGTATGCTTAGTCTGGCTTCAGTAGCAGTGATTTTCTGAAAGTTATCCCTGGTAATCCCCAGGATAAGAGAATTAGACATCGGTGCCCATGGCTGTGCCTGGAAATAGGTGAGTAAACTCATGAGAGAAAAGCAATTTAAAATACACCCAACACGTCTTCCTTACGTTCTCTTTGCAGATGGCAGAGCATTAGATCAATGCAAATGGGTGCAGAAGTATTATGAATACACCAAATATTACTGCATGCTTTGAAACTAAGGTCTGCTCCCCTGTGTTAAATGCTGTTGAAACAGAGAGGGATATATGAGTGGTCTTGCTTCTTGTTTTATGAATCATTCCTCATGCTAAGCTTTTGTAGGCAAATTCTGTGGTTAATCTATATCAAGTTTTTCTTTTCAGTCAGGATTTAGAAGTTTGATCTAATGTTGCTTTCTTGCTGAGGGATTAGCTCTCAGATTAGCTCAGGGCTAACTTTTTTTCCTTCATTGTATGTTTCTTAAGATCTGTAGCTCTCTTTTTCCACAGGCTGGAGCCCACCTACCAGGCCGAAATTGGTTGGATATACCCTTTCAGGGTGTCTCTTTTGCCCGGCTCTGTGCTTGCTGAAACAAAGAGTCATTGTGCAGACTACACTGCTTTGCTAAATCTTCACATTTGTTTTATGAATGTACCAATGTTTTAACCTTCTGCAGGAGTAGCAGGAAATCTTTCACATGATTTGAATCTATTTTGGATGTACAGAGCCTTTGTGTTACCTGAAGCATGTCTGCTTTAGTGCAGTATCATGTTTTTTGTAGCACATGTAATGTCCATCAGCTGCCAGGCTGTTACTTTGTCTGTAGTGTTTGAGCACACACACATGCACACACACACATATATTTTGTAGACGTCTCCAATTCCTTTGTCTTGAGTGAACTTCAGTTTATTTTGAGACATGCTCTTTGATTGCAGGCTGTTGCTGTGCCCTGCAAGTGTGACTGGAGATGGTTCCCAGGACACCCACAGCTTAAGGGGTTCCTTCCCTGGATCATCTTCACTTGTGAGGTCTTTGATTTACAGGCAGCCTCTCCACAAGGGAAAAACTGGAACAAATATTTCCTTTTGCAAGTTCTTCTAGATTTTACTATCTTCCCTAGTTGTCTTTTTACCATCATGGTGAAGATAATCCTTGTTCTTGAGGTCCAATCCTATGAGTCATGCTGTCAAAATAGAATAACATTATCTGGGTTTTGTCAGTGCTCTGTCCTCTGATTTTTTTTTTTATCTTCCCGTTGTTAGTGCTCTTATAGTCCAGGGTTTTATGATTTCCAATACTGGTGATATATTAAAAACTCTTCATTCAACAAAACTGCCCCCACCAGTTTATGTGCTTGGTAAGAACCTTTTCCTAGTACACACTGAATACAAAACATCTCACAGTCTTTTCACTGTAGCCTATAATACCTTTCTGTATTTTTCCTCTTTATCTGATCTTTTGTCTTCTCAGATCACCACATTGCCCCTCCACTTTATAATCCTTAAACATTCATCTTGAACAGAAAAGACTGGAAAGGATAGAAAAATGTCAAGCAAAACCATGGTAGTGTAAAAAAATGTGGTGTGGTGTTTTGTTTTGGTTGTGGTTTTGGGGTTTTTTTTTGTTTGGTTGGTTGGTTTTTTGTTTTTTGTTTTTTTCATTTTAAAAATAATCTGTTATGGCAGAAGTGCATCATTGTGTGAAATACGCTGAAATAAGATTGGAGTACTCAGCGTAATTTGTAACGTGACACAAAGTATTTACTAGACACCTTGAGATAAGAAAACCTCTAATTGGGTTGAAAATCAGTTTAGTAAGCATAATTGACACTTTTTTCCTCCCTAAATATATTATCATGGAACATAAAAATCCTAATGTTTTTCTTATCTTCAGCTTGATAATAATCAGAAACCAAAAAGTTCCTTTGCTTTTTCTGAAGATATGATTTAAACAGAAAAGTACAAAGGCCCTGAAGCATCAAGTGCTATGAAATCTGCCCTCAAAACCAGTAATTTTCTTTTCACAGCCTAACAAATTTCAGCTGTCAGGAAACAGATTAATCTCCTCATTCTCAAATGTAATATTGCTGTTTGCTAATCTCTCATGATGCAGAGACATTGAAAATGTTATCATAGCAGTCCTAGAGTAAATTTTATGGTTTGGCAAAAAATAATACTTTCTTTGGCAATGTATATTCTAAATATTCAAAAGCAAGGATTAACGTCAATACTTGAGAGCAAAAATGTCAGAATCAAAATAATGAGTTATTTTTTCTCACATTCCCTGCAAAAATAAAAAATACAAATATTACTAATAGCTGCCTATCAGTTTATGGCTTCGACTTTTCTGAGACCAAACATGTTATTTTTAATCCAGATACCAGTAAATAACTTAATATTTTCTGTAAAGCCTCATATTTCCCTTTGGATCTTGTTTCCTTGCACTATCCTTCCAGGAAATCTTTAAGATGTTGTATAAAATAAAAAAGTGCTCTTAACCCCGAAGGCCAGTTATTTTAAAGATTTTATTGAAAAAAAACAGGGAGAATATAAACACATGGCTTTATATTGCCACATTTTTTTAAAAACACAATGCATGACCACAGTTTTAAAAACACTCAGAAAATGTCTAGAAACTTGTAAGTTTTAGACGACACATTTTGGCTAAGAAGAGATAATGCTTTATTATCTGATACATCAAAGTCTGCTAAAATGGTCTCTGTTGACCTCTGAGAGAGGTCAAGGGCAATCAGACAAGTGCATTAGGTTGGTCTCAAAAGGCAGTAATATAGCCAAAGGAATCAAAATATTAACTGACACATGAGGTTCATTTGCATATACTTCTTATTCTCCTCACCAAAACCCTGTTGTTCAAATGGACCTGCACAAACTCTCTCTTGTCTAACTTGGGACATACGTTTGTGGGATTAAACTGAATACTAAAGCCCAGGCTTTATACTTTTTTCATTGGCATTTACAAAGTGTATGTATAGCTAAGGATTTTTCACTATTTTTGTTCTAATCCACTAGATACTGCCTGAGTGCAGTCTTCACTGCAGCACATCAGCCAGGGAGGCTTTAAAAAGTAAAATAATATTTTCTTTAAATGCCTTCACTTCAGCCGCTCAATTCTCATAATATCCGCCTCTCAGTGTGCAAGTATCAATTGAAAGCTGTGGCTTTTTTAATAAAAGAGTCTAAAGTGTACAGAAGATGTGTTTTTTTCTGCAACACTGGGAGGGGGTGCCTGGTGAAGAATCGCAGCGGTGACAGGACACCCGACTTCCAGCAAGCTGCTCAGCTCCCAAAAGAAATCCTTGCTGAAGCAGCACAGTGCTCAGCATGAGGCAGTCATTTATCCTGCTTCTTGACAGAGCAAATTACCCAACTTGGAGCTGTTAGCTGTGCTTTCAGTGCCTTGTTCAATTCTTGCAGGGCTAATTTGGTGTCCCTTCCCTCTTCTGCACACTGTTGCATGGACTGAGAACTACCTGACAGCCTAACTTGAGACACACCCCTGATTTCTCTGGGGTACAATACACTCCTTGAATTGAATACCTTGAATCCTTAAAAAGTAGTAGCTGAATAAATTAGACACTCATGCTCTATTTTCTAGAAGTTATTGAGCACACATTCACCAGACTTACATAGTAAAACAGGAATTGCATCTCGAATTTCACTTGACTGACAAAGTGCCTTTGCCTCACTAAGCCTGTAAATAAGATTTAGATACTTTGTCAGATCAGTAATCTATGGATTAGACTTGCTCCTAATACTCCATTTCTAAAACTGGATGCACTCTTGGAGAACAAGTATGTTTATATTTTGTATGGAGTTTCTCAGAGGAAGCAGTGGCAGCATCTATACGTAGTGTCAGCCAGGGCCCCTCATCATGAACATATCTAATTTGCCTGTGCCAAGGGATCATGCCTCCTGTACTGCTCCTGACAAGATGCACTTGTGCTGTTCAAGACCTCCCGTAAATCAGGAGCTTTCTCACGGCTATTTCCAGCAAAGTACCCAGCCCCTTTAACGCCTCCTGAGACAATCTCAAAAGCAAAGCAGCTCCTAAAACTCCGTTTTCAGTCTTTTCAGCTACAAACCAACAAAGCATCTCATTAGAAAGACTCTTTCATCTTCCTTCCTTACGTTCCCTTCACCTAGTGGGGACTAATTGGATGGCCATAAAATGAATCCAGGGAAATTCTACATTTTCTCCCTTATATCAGTCCTGCACTAACAACTTGAGCATATTGTCTCGTGGTGTTTTATTGTCCCCCAGACCACATTGTCAGCAGGGCAATCTCAAAAAGGTTGATAGCATTACTAAGTTGTTTCTCAATCTGACATTCTCGCTCATCACTCTAAATCCTGTTGTTTTTCTAATGGCGTTAGACACCTTTCCTGAAATTAATTGGGTGCCACTTGCCCACTGACTTCAAACCCAGTTCCATAAATTGTAACTACTTGTAGCTGATTGTCCCTGCTCTTAACTTTCATTTCACAACTGAGAAAAGTGTGTGTGGGTTGATATCCCTGTCTTTTCAACCACACTCTTTGACATTTGCAGTCCAATTATCGGTCACCTTGACCATCCGTTTGGTTCAACTGTCCTCCCATTGGTATGCTATGTGTCAACACCTACTCCATATACTGTCCTAATGGGAAAATAAACAGTAAATTATGAGCCAATAAAGAGTGAATTTGACTCCATAAACTGTGGAAGTGAAACTGGAGTGCTTTATGCAGTTGCTGATATCCCAGGTTGGACTTGCTGCTCTTTGATTTTAGAATGTCCTAGCTTACTGGAGATACTCAAGATACACATCTATGGAGGGTCTTGGTGCCCATACAGTAAGAACTTGAACCCTAAGAGCTATGCATGGTAAGATTTCTATATTATATTCTTAAATCCATGGGTGTCATCAGTAGAAAGCAGTAAATTTCTTTTAATCATCTTTTAATAAATATTTCCTTTCCCCATATAAAAAGTATGCTTTCTAGGCCCTACTCACATTTTACATTTGACTGACCCTTTGCACAGCAGTGAATGCCATCCTGTGGCTGCAAAACCCAAATGCATGTGAAAGACTAAATCTGCAGAAGAATCAAAGTGCTAAGAATATTTTAAAAGTTATGATTTTTAAAATTCCTCCTGCACTGCGGAAGTACAATATCATCTTATTATTATTCAGACACATAAGGATCCCTTTCCAGGACTCCAGGCACTATGTAATTAATTAATTATAATAGTATTAATTGATTAATTAATATTAATAACCTGAACATTTTAATGCATTCCAAGTGTTACTCTGGGAAATTAAGTTTTTGGGATGGGATTTTTTTTTCAACACATTTGGAATGTTAAAACTTTGGGACAGCTTTTCTTGTTGTACCGTTACCCCCAAATGACTTTGTACCCATACACACGCCTACTTATTTGTGTTGGCAGTATGGTCTTGGCACATTCTGAAAATTATTCATATACATCGCTGTTCACAGGATCACTGGCCGTGTGTGTAACAGATTGAACCAACAGGAAAAAAAAATCATGCTAAAGGAAATAATTGCATGTGAAATTGCTTTTTCTTTAAAATAAACAGAAAGTCCCACATTTGCCTGGTTATTAGGATTATTCTCAGTCAGTTATAATACACACAGTGATGGTGCTGCAGTGGTACACGGCTTCTCTACCCTTTAGCTGAAGGCTTACAGCTTTCAGGTACTCCTGCTACTGAAGCCCAGGGCTGGACAAAAGCTTAATGAGAATTAAAACTACTGAAATTAGGTTGTTGAGCTCTAAGTGCAACCCCATTCTCACCAAAGTAAAAAATTGGTTTCCAAGTCAGAGGATTTCATATTGGTGGCCAATATTTCTCCACCAAGAAGGTATCTGTAATTCTTTGTTTGGTCTGACAACATGAGCTCGGTTCAGCAGGGTAACGCTTGCTTAAGACTTTTGCCGTGAGTCTCTAGCTATGCAGTATGTACGTTCCCTGTCATCCATGGGGATGCTGAGACTATTCAGGCATTTGTGGAGGTTTTTAGATGTTTAGCAGAGCTGAAAAGAAAACTAAACTATGTGAGAAACAGGGTTACAGTGAACCTGTCCCTAAGCGTACACTCAGTAGCTGTGTCAGTCCTTTCTAGTGAAATGGAGCAATGCTTTTACAACTGACGAAACAGAGTCCTAATGTACACATCAGGGAAGGGGCTGACAGATCTCATCTTTTGTCATCACCACAGTTACCTGAATTTCAGTTTCAGATGTTTTGTGCTGGACTCAACACCTGAGCCCATTTTCCAGATTCAGTTTTCCAAGGTGGAAACTGAATGTGGAAAAAGTAGAAAAAGGTGGTTCAAGGATATGAATCTTGCTTTGAAATTGGATTCTTCATTTTTTCTGTATATAATCCCATGCTGATTCTTAACCAGCTTGTAAAATTGACCCCATGTCAATGTAAACTGGATAGCAGATATTTACAGGACACTTTAAATTGAAGACAAGTAGAGATTGAGATAATAAAGGCTTGTCTGTTTTGCCTATTAGATGAAAGTGTGATTAAATATGGCCCAATTAATGCCTGTTATCTGTCCAAAATTGATTTGTAACAGGAAGTGTGAAGTAGGCATCAAGAAGTCAAGTAGAATTTTTTATTACTAAAATCAAAGCAATTGATGTGATTTACTTTCACCTAGTCTGACAAAACCAGGATGATATTGTCATTAAAAAAACCTATCATGGGAAGAGCTTCAGCAACCAACCTCCTTGTTTATGGCTATCTCCTTTATTTTTTTTTCTTTTCATACTTATTTTCTGAGCAATTTTATACTAGTTTGTAAGATATTTTAGGACAAAGTCCTCATCTGACTCCAAAAATTTATTCAAACGTGCATGACTAATTGCTATGATATTGTTCAAATTGATTAAAATTTTACTTTGCATCCCATTGATAACCAAAAAAACTTCTATCAAATAGTTGGAATATCTCAAAAAAACCCCACATCTTCATTTTTTCCATTTTGATTAATGAAAATAGTCGCTGCAATCTTCCTGAGTGACGGTTCACTAAAGTCAGATAAATTTCTAAGGCATAAACCATACATTTTTGCTTTCTGCAAACTTAGAATATCTCTAAAGATACTCAAAAGGATATTCAAAAATTGGGAACAGCCTGTATCCCTTAAAGGTCTGATTTATAGACTTTCTACCTGGCTATGAAATAAATTTTTTTATTCATGAGCTTTTTAAGTAGTAAGCTTTGTTTTGAACATAAAACTGTTAAAGCTTCATTTTTTACTCTGAAAAAGCTAAATTGCCTTTAAATGTCAGAGGCTACTTGTCAGTCTATCAGGTGTAAAACTGTCTTTGAAATGTTTTACCTGTGTGTGTGGATGGAGAGCACTCATTATTTCTTGCATATTGTGGAAAAATAGTGTAAGATGAAAATTGGATATTTTCAGCATTACTGATGGGACACAATGTCTTTCACGTTGAGATTAATGGTTCTGGCTTTGCTTACTTTGGTATTGATCAAAGGCTTGTTGGTAAGTGATGAATTCTATGACAGATTTTTGGGGCAGGGGGAGTGCAGGTGGAATATAAATTACTATCTGTAGTGAAATTGCAGAATTCATCACCAAAACTGTGGTTGCACATTGCATGTTCCTTCGGTGGCCAAACATCTTAAGAAATTTCCGGCACCCTGAGTTGGGGACCTGGCATGTCTCTCCTCCTTTTGCTCTCTCATTGCCATCGTTCATTAACCATCTGCTTTTGGGGGGATTTTGTTTTCTTTTGACAGCTCATTTTAAAACCTGATTATTTCAGTAGCCCTGTTTGTAGCACAGATGCACAAACAGTTTATTGGCGGGTGAAGGTGGCTGCAAACCGATGACAGGGGAAGAACAAATGGCTGGAGGAGGAGCTGGAGATGGGGCTGGATGCATCCTAGTCTGCCTTTCTGCCAGAGACAAGGTGGTGTCATCCCCTGTTAGCACAACCAATTGCTGCTTACTAGAGCACTTTAAACAAGAAAAAAAGAAGTGTTGTTTTTCTTTTGAAAATTCTTGATTTTGCTTTATATAACAGGATAGGATTTGGATGCAGTGCACCTACAAAGTAAATAAATATAAGGAACTGCAGTGTATATCTTTCATCTCATTCCTGGCCAAATAAACGTTTTACCTCCTCAGTAATAACAATATTGTTTCAAGGCTGAGCATCACAGAGCCTCACCTATCCTGTTTCGTCCAACATCAGAAGGCACTGGCTGACTGAAAGTTTTAGTTGAAGTTACTACTCTCTGTAACAGAGGCTGCTGCCACGATATTTCTAAGGGCATGCAGAACAAGCTCTTTCATACTATACCTATTTTCAAGAGGACATTCAACAACTTGTACCATGTTAGCATGAAGCAGTGCTGCTGACTTACTGAAAAATAGATGGAGGGTTATTGCCGCACACCTGCACCAAACTTGAAAGTTTCTGCTGAAAGAGTTGCTGTACATTAATTCCCCATCAGTTTTAATATCTGGGGACCAATGCTGCCAACTGACACAGCTGCACACACAAGCAAGGATGTGAAGTATATGTCATTGATTAGTTAACTCCATGGTGACTAGTAGAAAAACTTGATTAAATGTTGGCAATATATCAGCATATATTTTTTGAGCACAGCATGTCTGTTGATAGTTTAAACATAAAATAAATTATTAATATTAAGAAAATATCTTGGAAGCATCAACAACATATTGTGTCTTTATTATATAGCCAGAATGTTTTTCTTATGTGATTACACATGTACTACTAGTCTAGTATGAAAAAATTAAAGTTTGGGTTTGTGTAACAATCTTCATAATTTGGGGGAAAATTAAGATGGTGTTTAGTTTCTGCTTATGGCGAAGATCAGAGTCAAGTAACTTTTGTGAATAGAAGATGAAGGGAAATTGAATATTTGAGAAAAGAGCAGTGTGGTGAGCTTAGAAGTTGATTCACACCTCTTTTGAAACACAAAAACTGAAAGCTACTGTATTTCCTGAGTGCTAAGATAAGATTTTTTGAGAAGCGCATTATCTGTAGAGGTAGATCTGATAGAGGGGAACTTATCAATATTTAATCACAGGTGTTTCTTATCACAAGGAAAGCAGAATACACTAATGGCTGAAGTAGATATTCAGGTATGAATTGGATTAAAATTGACATAGAGAGTACTACTAACATTAAACTACATAAATACCTTAATTTTCAAGCTTTATCTTGTTTAATGCTGCTTGAAATGAAATATTCTGACATTTGACTACTCATTTTCTGTTCACAAAATGCTGTGATTGTAATCTTCACTATCAGCAGGAGCTGAACACCTTCAAAGTTTACTGTGAAGATCAATAGGTAACTTTAATCATCTTTATTGTTTAGGGGCTATGAGGGTAGTTATACTTTTGTTTAGTGATGGATTGTTCCTAGACAATGAAACAAGGAGGTTTCATATGCCTAAAAAATACATATATATTTAAGCAATTGCATATCAGTCTTTATCTTGTTTGTAAGGTGTCAGTCTGAAGGTGGGTAAATGTCCTTAGGTTCAGATATTATCAGGGGACAATTTGGAGTATATTCTTCTGCTTTACAATTTTTTATTCATTTTATGTATATAGCAAGATTCATTATTGCATCCTCATGAGCAAAGAGAGGAAGCTCTTGATGTACTCAAAAGACCTTTAGGGTTGTTACTTGGAAACTGATGTTGATGTGCTTTTTATGATCATCACAAATTTTCCAGTCTTCTAGTTGCAGACTTTGCAAACTGCTCAGAGTGGAATATGATATGTGCAGTTTCAAGCACAGCTTCTGATGGCGGTGTTACCACTTAGAAGGTCAGGAAATGTTCTAGCTGAGAAATACTTTGTCTTACCAGATGATTTCTGCTGAACCTTAAGTGACTACACGCTACAGTTAGGCAGTAAAGATTTTCTGAATTTAACTCCACCAGTAGAAGTAAAAGGCACGTTTGAACTTCTGGAAAGTGACTGGCTTAGAGACAGTTTTGGACAATGCTTAATCTACAGTTTGTCAGAGACAAATTTTATGAGCTTGACATTCCTGAAGAGTATACTTTTCTTTTTACTTAGTGAAAAGAAGGAGAAGGTACTTTGTGAGATTGCCTGAAGGAGTTTCCTTTAACACATGACAGGCTGCTCTGTTGTCCTGGGAATCTAATGGAGTAATGGTTGGTTCTGCACTTAACATGCATTGATTGAAGATCACTGTAAATAAAGCCTGATGCACAAAGGTTGCCAGGATCTCCAAACTGTAAGGAACTTTAAAAGCAATGCCTGTGGAAAACTGCTGCTTTTGTAGTTGAGAGTCACTGTCAAGAGCTATACAGATCCTTCGATCCTTATTTATACTGCTACTAAAGCTAAAATATAAGTATTTAGTTTCTTTTCGGAGACTTATTTAATGTGTCTGTTTTCAAAAAAGCTTGTAGAATAAAGTATGACAAAGGATAAATGTAGTAGAAGTGGTAGTAGCATTTTCAAACTTCTGTCACCCATTCTGATATTTCACTCTGTCAGGTCCTTTTCTTACCATCTATTGGTCTCAGTACTGTGAGTCGGACAAAAGTTAAGATTTGAAGCCTCTAAGGCTTTCTTCATTACACTCTTAGAATATTTGGGTTTGTAAATACTACAGGGAGCATTTAACTCCAAATGAAAAAGCCTTCCTTCCTTCCTTTCTTCCAGTCTTTTGGCAATACTGCACTGAAATTACCCGATGTCATCATTAATTCTCAGATGGTTTAACAGACCATTATGCATCATTTTCTAGCTTGAATGTGGCTGGAAGCCATTGACATTCTTAATCAGACACCTAGAGTGTTTATGTCAGTAATAATCTCTATTTAAAATGTACTCTAAACTATTTGTTTCTCGTACTTGGCCAGAGTGAATGTTTGGGTTTTTTTTTTTTAGTTTGAAAACACGTTGTTCCCAGGTTAGCATGTTGTAAAGCAAATAAGGAAAGATGAATCATATTGATCCAAATCTCTTTTGCACTTCTCTTTTGCAGAAGTGTTTAAGTAATATATCTTTTGGAACAGCGCCACATTCTATTAGAATAAGTGAAATAAGCACTGTCCACTTCCTTTCCACAGCTGCCAAATAAAGGGTTAGACAGAGAAGGCGTCTAGTTTGCTACAGCTAAAACAATATTTGTGTTGAACTAAACAAAAGAGGTACTGAAAAAAATCCCTCCTATTCTGTATATCTTTGAGCTACACTGCTTTTACTTTGTACCAATAATCTGACATGTAGTTCAGTAACAGCATGCATTTCAGAAAAATATTTCCTTGTAAGAATTTAGCCCCAAATTTAGTCTCTCTCTGAAGCAGGCAAAGATAGTAATTCACTGCATTTGACTTTAAAGTTCTATTCATCCCTTGATGAGCTCTCCTTTATAATCTTTTATTTTTCTCACTTAGGCTGCATCCAGAGACTTATAATAGGTATTGCAGCTCATTTCAGCAATGGCAGAAGAAACAAACCCATTAGTCACTATAACAGCAGGGGTATGCCTCAGCTTTCCGGCTCACTTTGATCATTTTTCTGTCTTCAATAACTCAACCAGATTCTCTTTTCTAAGGCTTTCTGAAGCAAAATTAGCATTTTTGTTTGGTGGAAGGGAGAGACTTTTACCTGAAAACCTCATTATGCACATGCCTTTGATGAGGCGCAAGCACCTCAGCTCACTTTTTTTTGCATTAAGAGGTTATCACACAAACAAAAATCAACAAGCAAATATGACATCCTCAGCATTTTGCAATGCTAGTGACAGTAATGTGGCAGTTCCTCATAACTTAAAAATTGGGTAGGCTGAGTACTTCCACCTGCCTAAGAATGATACGGAAGAAGATTCTTGTTCTTCTCAAGGCTTGATAATTCACATTAAACACCTGCTGATTGTCTTGTTGCACTTGTTGAAGTAAGATCCCTGCTAGCTACTCCCTCCAGCTGAGTTAATAATTATCTTGGAAGTCATGAGCTTTTGTTAATGAGACTCATTCAGTACTTTTAATTCAGGAGGGTGGTCCTCACAATTGTATTTGTATTCTGAAAGGATTTAATAACTAAACCTTCTGTAATTAAGTGTCACAGTTCAATTCCTAGGAATGACTATCTCAAGGCAGAATTACTTTTGTCACCATCCTTGGGGTCTGCTAGACTGGTGCTGTGTTTTAGCCAATACTTTCACAGTAGATGTCTTCTCCATGCCTTCTCCATGGTCATAAAAAGAAGAAATTCCCATTTTTAACATTCCGGCTGTTGTATGTAAACAGCTAGTGTTGACGTCTGTTTTCACTGAAAAGGTCCACTGTTATGAAGATCTCTTTATAGTTATCTATGGACTCGAACATAAACATGAGTATCTCTCAGTCCTGTGGGAAAGGGAGTGGTGATGTCTGTAGACCAAACCTAATGAAGCAGATCCTGCAGAAGTAGAAATCATTTTACTTGGATTTTGAAAGTTCTGTTATTACACTGAATTTGTAATACTCTGCAGAAAGACATATTTTTGTGCATTTTTCTTAAAAAAATACATGTCTGATGTAAGTAGAGAGAATTTGAGGAGACCTTGTTCTGGTCCATCCAGCTGAAGGAAACCTTGTAAGGGATGTATGAATGCTTTTACTTTAACAAAGAAATTTCCAGGTAGCCAATACCTATATGTGTATTGTCTGACATATTTCAGTAAAGTCAATGGGAAAATGCAGATTCCTGACTGAAATTGCTCATTTTATGAAGGAAATTGTAATGGAACTGTCTGTAGGTTTTGGGAAAACCTACAGATGTTTAGGATTACTCCATGAAAGTAGTATGTAAAGGTCATATTATTCTTGTTATTCCCTGCATTCAGACCCTCTTAAATATGTCATCACATTTCTTTTGAGACATTCCACCCTTGCTGAATAGATCAACCCATTGTATGATTGGCCAGAGTCCAAATTCAGCTGCTTTCATGGTCATATCCCAACTTTGGGAGGTCATATCCTCTCTTTAGTCTGTCTTGACACAGCATGAGGGGCAATATCTAACCAGAATGGCAGTGGGGACAGTACCTGGCTGGTCCATCTCAGCTTGCACATGGTCAAGCAGCACCTTGTCTGCAGCAGTTGTATCTGGATACTAGACTTGGCACGTAGACTGGAGAAGGTGTTCAATATTTAGGGAAGCACATGCTGATCAGGCAGCCATTCCTCATCTCCTCTGTGAAAGGCATAATTTTGGTCCTTACAATTTTCTCATTTTGATTACTGTGAGATTCACCTCTTGTTTGGTTTTTGATGGCACATCTTGACAAGCATATATTGAGACAGTCTGTAATTCATCTTTATCACCTTTCTTGTCTGTTCTTTATTTTTTACTATGATGCTATCTGCAGGTTTCTAAACAAGAACCTCACTGATCCTAAATTACAGCTTGCCTCCTGCAAGCTCTCCTATGCCTTGCACATCTGCCTTTCACATTTCCAGAGATGCCAACTGTGAATTAGCTTTTGTGTCTTTGTCCTACAGACATCTCAACCTTCCTCCTCTCCTTGGTTACTTTTCACTGTAATTTCCAGCTCTTTAAGGGTTTTACTTGAGGACTGTGGTAATGTTTGAATCAAAACTGCCTTGGTTAGAGGGGCCCCTAAGTGCTAGTAGGATACTGTGTCCTGAGCTTTTTGAGTGGAGCTGCATCCTGTAATTTTGAAAAGTTTTGAGTGTCACTCAGAGGAAAAGGCTTAGCTGGTACCTAACATTTTCCTCTCCTGGGATGTAAAGTTTTAGCCTGAGTAGAATCAACTAACCTCATGCCTTCTATGTTAACTTTAATTTATTAACTGACATTTTGTGTTATGGTCATTAATATTTTCTGTTAGCTGTCAGGAAATTTTTTAAGTGCAACTTTTCCATTAGTGAATGGATTCCCCACAAGTTTGGTCTTACAAAAACAAATGCATGCATGTATTTACTGTCACAACACCATGTTAGTCAGGATTTTGGTAATAATCTAACAAACTGTGAGACTATACTGGTAAGACAGGAGGATGCTTCACTTCTTGACCAGTGTCTTGAGTTAAGTAAGTTTTTTCGTCACAGTTCTTGACTGTTTATACCACTGTGGTTTTCAGAGATTTTTTTATGGTTATTAGTTGTAAATTCTTTACCTCTCTCACACATGCACACCTTTTTTTTCGTGGATTACTGATAGCAGGTTAAAGAAAAGTTTTTTAAAAATGTTTTATGATCTGTTCAGAGAACAAGAGCTTCAGGAATCTTGCCAATACTTTTTAATGCAAGAACGTCACCCCCTAAAAGAGAATTTTGTTAGTATTTTTTGAATTTGGATTAGTATGTCTCTGATTGTTTCTGTGCAGTACAGCCTGTACTGCTTGGCATCATTGATTATTTTATCTGCGGAGTAATCCCAAAAAAGGTTTTTCTTGTTAACCTGTGTTCTGGCCAAGAGCTTGGCCAGTTACATTGGAGTAGAACAGAAATAGAGGAGATCAACCTCTAAGTGGAACAAAAATTATTTATTGCTGAAAGCCTTTAATACGAGATTTGGCAGAACTGGGTTTTCGTTTGCTGCAGCAGCTCTGAAGTTCTCCCAAAGTGGTGAAGTGGAGAGGCCGAGATCCATGGTGGTGTGTCTTTCACTGAGTAGAAAGGCAGATTCACAGCCTTGTGTGCAGCCTTTAAACATTATAAATGCTGTTTTGGAAGGTGTTGCTAATGGGAACTAGATGGCTGAGTACACTGATAACGAGCCTCTGCCCACACCCCCTTGCAGGTATGTTGCAGGCAGATGGTATGTTGGTGGCTTTACAGGGTGGGTCTGATCCCCATCCAGCACTCTGCAGTCACCCCCATCATGGAGTGGTGATCCCAACAACTGCTAATTGCCCAGCCTTCTCAGCACTTAGGAGACTCTGCTCCAGTCTTAGGAGAAAGAGACCTGAGGCTGGTATATATTGTTGGGAGGACAGGTTCCACTCTTCAAATGGGTTATGGGCTGTTTTGGAGGATTTTACATTGCCACTATATGTTGCCATACCATTTATTTTTCTGTAAATAAGCTGTTTCAGTCCCTGAAGCTGTCAGTCCACTCCCTTCCACTGCATCAGTTTTTAAAAGTAGAGTTAAACGCAGGAAGTGGAAAATGTCTCTTAATTTCTCATAGAAAATAAGATTTTTCTGCTGATTTCAGTGTTAAATCAGGGTGACCGTAAGTTTAGGCTTCTTTACACAAAGATGGGACATTATTCCCAGAAAAATTTGCTTTGCCTAAGGATTGGATATCGGGACTGTATGATTTGCAAGGGAACACAAAAACTTTTAAGGAAAAATAAAACATCAAGAAGTTAACCAGCAAACCAACTGATGTGCAGTGATCAGTATGAACAGGAAAGGGTATGTAATATCTTGGCTCACTATCATTGAAAACTGCTACTGTGGGATTTGGCATGTTAGCATATGTAGCTGAAAATGAAATTTGAACTACTTTCATGCAAAGAGAAATAAGTTTCTGCCTTATATCTTTCTCATTAAAAAATGCAATCGAAATATTGAGGGAGAAGTTTGAAACATATTGATTTCATTTTGAAGGCATATTATTAAATCTCTTGAGGGCTTGTTGATCTTGAGTCATTTCATTTTCATAGTGTTTCAGATTGAAAATTATTAGTAATTCTGTTTAAGTTGCAGCTAAATTACTAATTAACTTTCATCTCGAAGATTTTGTTTCTTGCATGTTTCTGGCAGCACAGGGCACTCTTTACACAATGCAGCAGAAATTTTTTGTTACCTGCCTCTCTTTGCTCCTTATAGTCGTATAAAGAAGGTTTGGAATTAATGAGCTGTCACATCTTGGGTAGTGAATGAAAAGAACTGACAGAAATTCTTTTGTTGTTTAGGAAATTCCAAATAATTAATGGGAAAAAAAGTGACAGAGGTTCTTTTAGGATTTGAGAAAAAATGCATCTTTCAAGTATTTTTCATGACTGAAGAAACTTTAAATATATTTGCAAAAAAAAGCAGACATCCTGCTTAATGGGTTAATTCCAGTTCTTCTTTCTGACATAAACTTGCAGAATCTGAGATAAAAGGATTTTTTGTTTTGAGAAATAGCTTCCTAGTCTGCACGTTCCCCATTTCAGGTTCATCTCAAAAGTAAAAAATTTTCTGGATTCCTGGATTTGCCATTGTGGACAAATTTGAGTTGAGCATCTAACATGTCTTGCGTTCACAGATTTTGTAAATTACAGTGCAGGTTAGATTTGGGGAGGGCAAGGTGTTTCCTTATGTTTTATGTTTTTTTCCAATTTATGAAGTCCCGTTTTAGCTATTCAGGATAACCTCTACTGTTTTTCAGGTAACCGTCTCAGATGGGGGCACATCTCCCAAGCAGTCGTCTGTTTGGGTGGTAGTCCAGGTTCTGGATGAGAATGATAACAAACCACAGTTTCCAGAGAAAGTCTATCAGATCAAGCTGCCAGAGCGGGACCGTAAGAAAAGAGGAGAGCCAATCTACAGAGCTTTTGCTTTTGACAAAGACGAAGGCCCTAATGCAGAAATCTCATACAGTATTGTGGATGGAAATGATGATGGCAAGTTCTTTATTGATCCCAAAACAGGAATGGTTTCTTCCAGAAAGCAGTTCACAGCGGGGAGCTATGACATCTTAACAGTAAGAGCTTTTTCATTGACATACAAACCCATGATCTGACTGGTTTTTATTTTTAGAAATAGGCCCTCCTGTCTAAAGAGTTTTTACTGTATGACCTATATGTAAGAAATGAATGTATTAAGGAATCTAAAATTCATGTACAACTACTGCCAAAAAGTTGAGTCTGGGAGATCATTCATACTGTTGCAGGTAGTTAGCTATTCTCAGAGTATTAAGTTAACATTCCCTTCAATACACAGAAATGAAGACCAAGCACTTGTCTGTTTGCAAAGTTGCAATGTGTTGAACTGGGCAGATACAGCTATGAATGGGTATTCACTTTTTGTGTGGACACAATTGTTTGCTGTCTTGGAACAGTCTATATACTGTCCTAGTTAGGTGGCTTCACCTTAGAGAGGAGGAGTACTGTGTACTCTGTGTTATGGTATCCTTCTCAACATTTTAAAGAGTTTAAGTATGGCAGCAATTTCAGTTAAAAGAGATCTCAGTCAAAATTTTTCTTTCAGAACTGAAACTACATAGTCAAAGTCAAAGAAAGAGAGAATACAAAATGGTGGAGTTAAATAAAGCAATATAAGACTTGAATGTGCACTCTTCAGCTACAGAAATAAGCCAACAAGTTGTAGTGAAGGAGTTGAAACAATTGTTAGAGGTCCATGGTTCGGACCATAGTAAAGGAAGGTATGTCTCTTACAGCAGCAGGTCTCTGTTGGGATAACTTCATAATGTTGGAAACTGACAGGAAAATGAATAAATAACAAATTATTGAGAAATACCTAGTAATCAGAGTAGAACAGCCTTTGAGTGAGTACTTTTCCCTCTGGAGAGCTTGAAGTCATATCTGAGATCTGACCCTTATTGTAATGCAACAACTGAAGATTTTCTACCTTGAAACTGCTCATCACATCTTCAGCATCTTTTCGCTAAGGAAGGGCGGCCTGCCTGGAGTGGAGCAGGGCAGCGAGTGTTAGCATCAAACCCACTTAACACACTTCCAGAGGAAGAAGTAGGGAAAAAAAAATCATTGCCCAAATTTATCAGGTATAGAAAGAGCGTATTTACACCACTGGTCCTATAAAGCCAGGAACATTTCCTTTAGTTTTAAAAGAAAAGCCCTTTGATTGACATTGTTGTTATCCACCAAAACACCCATTTTGTAACCTGCATTCACCCTTCTCTTAAGCCCAATGTTTGTTGCTGCTCATCTTGTCTTTGCTGTGCTAAATCCATAAAGCATGCCATGCAAATATCAAGTTTGTTCATCTTTCTAGTGGACTTTATATTAAAAAGAATTAGCACCAAGCAGAGCAACTCTTAATGAACAAGACAGAGAGGAGAAAGAAAATAAAATAAATTACAGCAAAATTTTAAATTATATTTGTTATGGAGAAAGGGGGAAATGACCTGAAACTTACTTATCTCAATTAAAGATCCTGAGGAGAGCAATATAAGGAATACCAGTCTTATCTGCAGCACAGATGCCATTTAAAAGCAATCAAACATGCTCTGGGTAAGCATGTTTTGGAAATGAATGGTCTCACACAGGATCTTTATAAAACTTTCAGCTTTGCTGCAAGAGGGAGCTGGGTGTAAGATGAAATCAGAGAGGGAAGTTGGCTCTGGAGAGGAGGACCTGTGTGGGAAGCGCTTGAATTGCATCTCCAGAAGGCCTTATACAAGCTTTTCTAAAACAAAACATTTCAGTTTAAAATAATTATTTTCATTTAAAAGTCAAAGCATAATGCAAAAAAGTGAGAACTGAGAAATAAAGGCTTATCTTCCTCTTTTTCATGGGATTTTACATAGAGGATTACAAAGGCCATTTTCTAAGCAGTCATCGTCATGCGACAGAAGTAGGTCTGAACTGCCAAGCTGGGATGCTCAGCCTGAGCCCTCTTTTCTTTGTACCTGCCAGATAAAAGCAGTGGACAATGGCCGGCCCCAAAAATCTTCAACTGCACGTCTCCATATTGAGTGGATAAAAAAGCCTGCGCCCTCGCCCATGCCCCTGACTTTCGATGAACCCTTTTACAACTTCACCGTCATGGAAAGCGATAAAGTGACAGAGATTGTCGGGGTGGTCTCTGTGCAGCCATCTAACATTCCTCTCTGGTTTGATATTGTCGGTAAGTTGGGAGACGGTGCAAGGAGGATGCTTCAGAAGCAAAGCATATGGACGTGTGGTTTCGAGAGCAAGAAAACTAACCATGAACTGTCCCTCCCCCCAAATTTAATCCACTTTCATAATGATGAAATGAAAATGCTATTTTAAAGTAGTGATAACAACAATAATAATAATTTTCCTGCTTTTGTTATGACTCCTTAGCTAAGCTGAAAAAAAGAGCGCTGTATGGCTGAATTGTTTTTTTCATACTATGTTATTTACTGCAATCTTAATGTTGTCTGTCATTTAAATTCTATTGTCATACCTTGCTAATCTCATTTCTAAATGTATTTATGGTACTTAGACTTGCTGTCCCTCATTTCTCTCTTTCTTCACCTTTTTTTCTGCATTCTGTTCTTTTTTTTCTGCTTCCGACTGCCCTGCTTCAAGGTGGCAAGCATGCTCGAGAGATGTTCTATATTCTACAGACAGCTTGTGGGCAGAACTGTTCAACAGAAGGTACCCTTAGTGCAAACACATTTGCTAAAATACAACTATCCAGGCTGCCTTTTATTTTTGCAAGTTTTTTGAGACAATTTATATTACATCTTTCATAAGTGCCTGTGACAGGATGTGATGCGACACATGGATGTGCTGCGTTTCTTTCTATGACAGCTTTTACCATATTTGTGTCCAATTATTATCATTTTATTCACGGATTTTCCACAGTTTATCACAAATAATTAATTCAAACTTTTCACAGTCCACTGCCATCCATTTAACTGTGAAACAGAATGGGATGCCTCAACATATGGGTTACAAATGGAGGCACCAAAAGTTTGTCTTGAATGCAAGCTGAAACAGAGAAATGTGTTTTGATGTGAGATTTCAACCACAAAATTGCCTTACATAGAATTGCTTATAAAAATAGGGAGGGAGAAATATCCTCAGCAAAAAGGAGGAGAAGCCATACAAGTCTTAAAATCACAGGGATATGCCACTAACTGCCAAAATGACAGGAAGTAAAGTATCTCACTTTGGTTACAGTCAATGTTCCTAAGCATTTCTTTCCCACTTCTGCTGCTGATTCAGTTATTTCATTAAAAAGAATTAATTTAACACCCCCAAAGTGATAATTTCCACAGCAAAATTATCGAGCTTCTTAATATTTGCAGATGCTTGTACATAATATTTGTATACCCTTGATTGTAAAACAGTGTGTCTGCACAAAGTGGTGTCATTTAAATGAAGGGTTATAAAGCAAATACTACATGAAAGATTAGAGAAACAAAAAGCCTTCTTGCCATGAACTTAGCAGAAAGTGTGCATCAGCAGTCTTTATTTACCAAGATTGAGCCTGGCTCTCATTTCAGCATCGCTACTTGCAAATGAGTTTAGCCAACAGGAAGGACCAGGACCGCAAGAGAAGGGATCTGTCCGTCATTTTCATCCACCCTTTGTTGCAAATTTGTACAGCTCAAAGACAGAAGCAGCAACATCTCCTCTTTGAATTTGTAACACAGTTTCTGATGTGCCAACCATAATGAAATTACACCCAAAGCTATTAGCCTGTTCTAGGGTTCCTGCTAGTCCCTGGGGAAGGAGAACATGTTTCCTACAGTTTTCCTTCCATTTCCTCAGTTGCTTCAGTATGCTACATGCAGTTTATTAGCTAATGTTTACATTTCCATTCCCTTCCTCACTAACTTTCCTCCCAGGAGAAATTAATTTTCTTTGATGCTTTGATGCTTTTTTCCTATTTAAACCTTTTGCTGGAATCCTTTTGGTCCTTTCCATGGCAACTTCACCAACTTTCATCAAAATGCTGTCTGTTTTAAGCCCTGAGAGAAGCCCCTCCTCTACTGCTGCATTTTTTTACATTATTAGAGTCACTTGCAGTCAAGCAACACCTTATAATATTTCCTTTTTACATAACAAACAGAGATGGTAGGAGAGCATCATGAAACTTAAGCCATTAATTTGTTATTTAATGTGACCTTTATGCCTAAACTATTTCAAATGATTTAGAAGACTTTTCCTATTTAAACAATTCTAACCGTTTCCTGATAGATTGTAGTTTCTGATATTGCAAGATGCTGCAGCTCTGCAGAGAGTCACTGAGACAGAGCTTCCTTAGATTTAATGAGAAATTGGTGACCCTGACCATCTAGTTTTGTACTGTTACTATATGAATGTTGTCATTAAATATTACTGCTGTTATAAATAGTAGCACTAGCAACAGCACCCATTTCTGCAATAGGAATAGCCAACAATCCTGAGCATGCAGAAGACCCCGTTGTTCCAGATGCTCAGTGTACAAGGTGAAAAGACAAAACTTACCCTGAGAGTTTTACAGAACAGAACATTGTGTATTTAAATTATTTTTGCTGCCTTTAGTTAGTGTCAGTATCAAAACCCACTTTTTCTCATTGTTCCTCAAGGTCAACATGTAGAGAGAAAGAAGATATTGACATTTTTTTTGGGGGGTAACATTGAGGTCTAATGGTGAAAAGCCCAATGAAAGACATGAGGTATTAGTATAAGTTGATTGTCATGTATGGAAAGCTATATGGGACTGCTGATGCAAGAGATGGCTTCTGTGTTGCTGTAAATTCTAGAGCTGATCTCTAGCTCCATCTGGTATTTTGTGATTCTGTACCTCCATGCATAGTTCACTGTAATGTCAACAAAAACCCTGAAGGCTTATGTAGAGGCACAGTTTAATATAGAGTTTGTAGCTTGACCTTTATCTTCATGACCTTTTCAAACTAAGTGGGCATTGGAATTCCAGAGGATCTCTTTTTTAATGCATAACACGCACTTTTCTCACAGCTAAAAAAAAAAAGAGGAGGGAGGGCAGATGAAGTCTGGCTGTGTAGTATTTTGTCTGCCTAACTTCGCACCTAAATTATATACACTTTAAGTAGCTGTTTAATTCTTGAGTTAATCAGCTACAAGAGAGGAAGATGCTTTGCAGACAGGGAGATCATCTTCCCTTTATGGACTAGAGAGGGACAGGATGCTTAGATGTTTGTTTGTTTGTTTGTTTGTTTAATTGGGAATAGTTGGGATGTCATACCTGTTTTCTGTTTTCAGACTGCATTCAACGCCATTCTCAGTTAATGCAGATCCCACATAGGTTGTTTCAGTTGTGTTAAATTTATTCAGCCATTTATGAGAAACTAATTTCGAATGGGAACCCCAGGATAAGTCAGAGAGCTTTATTTCTCCCAGGTAATTTGAGCCCTTCCTGTCTTTCCTTTTGTTAGTGGTGGGAATGGTGTGATTATTCCTTTGACACTGGAGCTAAGCTGCATGGTGCTAGTTTTTGCTTAAGTAGCATGTTGCACAACATCTCTCTGATTTTCCAAACAGTCCTCCCTCTATCCTTCCTTCTTCCCCCAGCCTGTGCTTTTTTAAGACAGCCAAACTTTGAAAATGCATCTGAACTTTTTAACAAGAGTGCTTAAGTGGCAATAATTTTAATATCTGTTAATTGTAGTTAATTGTCCATTTAATTCACAGTGCTGCAAATTTTCATTAATGCCAAAAACATGTAGCTCCCTAGCTGATGCAATTCCTGGCTTGGTTCTTGGTCCTGCTATCTCAGTCAGTCCAGGAAAGCATCAACGAAGGGTAAAAAGGTTACAAGGAGACCCTGGTTGGACACTTTCAGTTTATTGATTCTCTGTTGCCAAAAAGCCCAGGCCCCAGAGGAGATCAATCACTAAGGGAGTCCAGGACAGAATCTGACCTGACTTCCTGTCTGCACGGGTTTATAAGGGGGTCCAGGTTTCTGGGCGGGGATTAGGGAATGGCCAATGGGAAGGGGAGGGGGGAGTGGTTTAGGGAGGGATGGGAGTGGTTTGGGGCAGGGTCCTGCCCTTAGGTCAGAGCAGGGAGGGGTTTGGGTCCATATGTGGGGAGAGTGGGAGGAGTGAGGGTAGGGTTACACTGGGGAGGGGATACAGTTCTAGAACAGTCCAAAGCTAGGTTTTACAGAACCACATATTAAAACATATAGACATAGAAACAGATAAACAGAATGCACCACTACACCTAGCCTCCTTTGAATAATCTTCTCTGACAACTATCTAAAATACCTTTCTGATTTCTTTTCTGCTTTTTATGCCCTTGCTTTCAGCTTCTTAGCAGCAAACTCAAGGCTTTGACTGTCTTTACAATAGTTTTATCTGAAAATTCAGTCTGCATTACTTTCTTCTTCTTAACATTATATAGCACATAAAAGAATAAATATTTGCATGTCATATTACTAATATCTACTATGTTATGATTAACAAAATAGTTGCATTTTTATTTCTTGAGACAGTCGTTAAGTTTATTTCATCTAATTTGAAAACAAAAGAAATGGAAATTTTGGCTTTGCTGCTTTTTCTGAAAATCGTAGAGGTACTTTAGACTCACCTCTGAGTTTCAAGGTGAATTAGTCTTCTTCATTTTGCTCTGATTCTCAGCTCTGAACAATGTGAGAATTGTAGCAATTGGCCTCATTTATCATCACTGTTCTTGCTGTTAGCTTACTTTGGGAAAAGACAAGTAAGAATCTTCTCTGCTCCGAGAAAATGTGGTTTAGAGGACTCTTCTCTAAATTAGATCATCCCCTGTATTTCTCTTCTTGTCCACTTGTCCTTCATGGCATGGTAGGCCAAATGAGACTTGTATAAGGATCTCAGTATATCCTGATTCTATTAAATTTGAACATGGAGCATGTATGCTGTTTGCTATCTACCAGTCAAGGCTCTTTCCAGGTTTTAGCTGTGTTTGATTTCAGGATGTCCTCCAGAGTTCAGTGTGGTCCATCTTTGCATCTCAAACTGAAAAACTCATGCTCCACAGTTATCAGATATTTCTGAGATGCGTATTCAATCCCACTCTTCTGGATCATTCCACTAAAATGGAAGAAGGTGGAAAAGATGGAAAAAGGTCCTCACATGGGACTCATTTGCCTACAAGTTTTCCAGTTGTGCTGACATGTTTTATTCTCAGAGGAGAAAATAATTTCTCACAGTAGCATGATCCCATCTTAAGCTGCGTATCAGCAGCTGATAGGAACACAGACAGGCTCACCATCTTCCTAAAAAGGAACCAAATCTACGAAAACCACTACCAAAAAATTACTTGCTTGCAGCAAAATACAATATAAGCAGAATATGTTTGAAATTTAAAAAACCCAGCACTGAAATTCAAACGAGAAGCAGAGGCCATGTTCTGTGGGAATGCAAGATCTGCATTGTATATTGCCTTAGGCAAATTCTCCAGCCGACCTCTAGAAACCCCATATAACAGTTCAGGAAGTTTTCCTTGGCCTCTCCATCGCACCTCTGTTGTTAGTCTTGCAAGGTGCAATGATTTGGGGTTTTTTAGATATTTTGTTTATTAAAAGGGAGATTAATGCTTCTGAAAGCATATGAGACTTTTGTCAGAAGAAAAATACGTTCACAGTGACTATGAAGCCAAGAAATAAGCTAAGAATAAGGGTAACACTCCAGATTTAGCCAGGAAATGTAGATTCCTATACCAAGAACACAACTATAGTCCATTGTCTCAGAGCTATCTCAGTTCAATTTCCTGAAATATCTTTCTTAACTGTACTGTACTATCTGTTAAACTGACAATTAGGTCTGTTTTAGAAAGCTGTAGTTAGGGACAGCTAATAAGATCTTTTTTACCAGGAGCTGTGTCTACAGATGTCCTGATAACAGCTAGAATTGGAAAATCCTATATAAACTATAACATGCTTTCAGATAACGTTAAAAATTACTAGTTCTAAAAATTAGAGAGAAAAAATGCTTTTTGGATTGATTTTTATCATTCCAACATGATAAATCTTCTCCTCCAAAGATAGCATTGCAAATAGATGTGGACTTTTCATAAAATTCTACTCTAATTACATCAGTCTAGTCAGAGTATCTTAAGGAAAGTCTTTAGTCTGTATTGAAGATGTATAAGCATTACATTTTAGCCTGGTATTACAGACAATGGCTAATCCACATCTCTCCGAGGTTATTTCATGTTAAAGTGCTTTCTCAGGACATCATGTCCAGCCAACTTGCCAGTTCAATCATCTTGCCTTCTTTGTCACTGACTTTCCCAAAATGCCTGAGGATCTCTCAGTGTATTATCTTCAACTGAAACTCTTCTTCCCTAATGCAATTGGAAGCACATTAGCAAAAGCAACTTCTACATATCTTGTATCTAAAAGTGGGGGTTAGTAGACAGTAAAAAAGAAAGCATGTGCCGTATGCTGGAAAATGGAATAAGTAGTGAAAATTCACATTAATAAAACTGAACAAAATGCAGCTGAACAAAATGCCGTCACCCTTAGCCCTCTTTCATCTGAAGATTGTGATCAAAGAAAATACTAAATTGCCAATAGAAAAATCGGTAAAACTAATACTGTGGGAGCTTATGACACTGCAGACGAGCTCACTTCAAAAGGGCAGTAGAGAAACAGCAGCATGCTTTCAAAAACCAGCCCCAAAAGCCAACACCACCTCAGCTGTCACCTCTTGGGGGCTCAGCCCTCCAACCTCAACATGGGCACCTTCAGAAAGAAGTGGTTTCATGTGAAGTTGCCAGCTGCAAAAAAATTTAAGAGAAGATTCCTCTTTGGTTCTGCACAAGAATGTTGTCTCTCTTTGTGCAACTCCAGCACCCACCTGTCTTTCAAAAATTATTATGGTGGATGCTTCTCTGGGTTATTCATAGCAGGCCTTGCATAGACTGAGCACATCTATAAGACTCTTAGCATTTAGCTTTTATAGCATTTATGTGTAATTCATTAATTATCCTTCAGTTTTTTAAGTACAGCTTCAGAACCATTTATCATATGAAGACCCTTTTTAAGTGTGTATGAAGGCTGAGGAGCAGTACAAACTATTTTCAGACTGCCTTTAGTACTGCAGATGAGAGGCAGGACTCAGTATCTCAGGCATTATTCCCAGAAGTTCAGCCATCTGCATGGTTCTTCATTTGACCATGGTCTGTTAAAATGTGCCAGACTGAATCATAAAAAAATCAGGGTTTCACTCCAAGATAGATTATAATCACAAGTCTCACAGCAGGATGTTCTCTGATCCATCTCTGCCTCAGTAGTTGATGCAATCTCTGCCTTGTTTAATAGAAAATGATTCAATGTAAAATGGAACGCATTGCCTAGTTAGTTACAGGTGTAGACTGGGGTGGCTGGCAAACAAGATTAATTTGTTTGTCACCAGACCATTTTGGAAGATGTGAATAACGTATTAAAAACTCACATGATGGATTATGTTAGGGGAAGAGTATATCCTTCACTTAATGAAAATAACATGAAGAAATTTGGGTATTTGCAATACTCTCTGTGGGACACTGCAAACCCAGCTCTGAGCCAACCGAGGAGGGGCATTTAAAGCATCTATTTTTAATCCATGAGTATTACTTTTTGAAAGTTTTAAAGGCAGGGTTTTTTTGGAAGTATAAGCCAGTTGATAGCATATAGTTTTTGATTGTTCATTAAGATGGTTATTAAGCATCTTGAAGTATAGACTTTCGCTTTGTTTTCATGGTTATCAGTATGAAACATTCTCTTTGTAAAGTGCCTACTGTCCCAAGGCTAGCTTCATTTCAGCAGAGATTTCCTTGCATGAATCTCAAACTCTTTTCTTCAAAGGAGGTTTTCACGATGCAATTATTCTCAAGTAAATCAATTTAAAACTTTAATTGGGAGAGAAACTTTTTCTTCTACACCTTTTTTTTTAAATAAGAACACCAAAGATATGATCAATGTCCGAATACCTTGCTATTGCTTAAATGTCAAGGACAACTGTATTTGTTTTTTCTAGTGTCAATAGACACATAAATAAATAAATAAAATAGTAAATATAAATAAGTTGAGAAAAATATATCTAAATTGAGAAATACATATATATATAAATAAATTGAGTAAACCATGCAATTTGGCCTTGCAGAAGGAAGGTAGAAAATAAGCAATGTTTCTATCCAGCATTAATCACAGCAGATCCAGTATCAGTGTTTTCCTGAAAAACCATAACTTCCTGTATTAGGCTTAGATCTGTATTTATGTGTATATGTATATATTCAGTATAGAGAAGTCTGGTGGCACATCTGAAATTACTAGATTGAGATCATTTCAGTGGGCAGAAGTTCCCTCCTCCCTCTTTCTTCTCCCCATGCTTGAATGTCTTCCAAGGCAAATAGAGACAGAGCAGTGCTTCTTCCACCTTACCCTTTCTTTGCAATAGCCTGTGCAAGAGAGTTTAGTGAGTGTTTCTTCACATTAAGGAGTTCAGGGCCTGTGATTTTGCTATGATTCCTTCTAATCTCCAACTTCTTCAAATGCCAAAACCTTTTTCCTCTCACTAAATGCATGACTGCTTCTGAGAATAATGCCACTTGTTAGTCAGCAAACCACTCAGATGGGAGAGAGACACTCTTCTCTTCTCTGTCCTCAGCCATAAAATGAGAGCCATTTTAGGATAATACCTGCCATTCACATATATCTCTTTCACATATATCTCTCTCTTTTTATATATTGCACCAGAGCTAAGTCAGTGGAATGGGTGTTTTTCTACCTGTCAGCCTCATCTCAAGAGGTCTGAACAGCTTACACAAGTTTTCTAACCAGTGGGGCTTGAAGGGCTTTTCTTCTTTGTAGAACTGGGTTGTCAGATAATTTAGCTAGTGATATTGCATTGCTGTGTGATGAATATACCTTAAGAGTTTGTTTGTCAGCAATGTTGTGTTCCACCTTTCCCTGTCCCCAGCCTCCAAAAATTTCAGACTCAACTAATAATAAATTACATGTTATAGATGAGTTAGTAAGAAACAGCTTAGCAGCAGGAAATGTGTACTTTGCTTTTGAAAATAACGAGTGGTTCTAATTTATAAACTATAGTTGTGGCTGAGAAATCTTGTAACTCTTCCATCTCAAATTATTTATAGCTTTCTTTGGCTTTTTAATAGTTTTTTTGCTTTTTTTTTCTTTCACCTGAGACTCAGGAGGGTTTTCCCACTGCTGCATCAATCAGAGTGTGGCAGCAAAAGGCGGTGTTAGTATTAGGACAGTGCTTTGTGAGGGCTTTTTTTTTGGAAAGGAATTTAGGATGTGCATCCTGTCAAATGTATTTGAATAATTCCTAAAAGACTAGTAAAATTTGACCTTTGCTGCCAGTAATTATCATTTTCCTTGATATTAACTTAACAAATCGCTATTTGCGTTTTTTAAATTAATTATAATTGCAATTTCTAAAAGCTCAGATGGTGGTCTTTGCACCCAGAAGCATCAGTGAGAATTTCCTGAAATAAAATTTGTAGAATAAAACCCTCATGAATGATTTTTATGCAAAAAGATAATTATTCTTGTTCATTATACAGACTACAACGGCACACACGTCTTATGGGCTTATAGCCATTTGATTCTTTTTATAGACTTTTGCTGTGGTTTACTGAAATATACTGCTAGATTTTTTTTTTTGGCAATGCATTTTAATGATATCTGCTTTCCAATATACAAACTGTGCTTTGAAATATAAATGAGTTGTGAACAAAGAAGTATCACTAGATGTACTGTGTATGCTAAGGCACGTCGTTAAGATGGATACCAGTAAACAGATATGCCCACTTCTAGGAACATTTTCAATGGAAATTTCCCAGAGATGGCTAATTTAATTGTATTTTTGTGCAACAATTAGGAGGGAATTACGATAGTTCTTTCGACGCGGAGAAGGGAGTGGGCACTATTGTCATTGCAAAGCCCTTGGATGCAGAGCAGAGGTCAATGTATAATATGACTGTGGAGGTCACCGATGGAACAAACATTGCCACGACTCAGGTAGAATATCACATTCCTTTCTTGGCAAGTTATTCATTTGTTAGTGGAATGTATATGCTATAAAATTTAATAATTTTTCCATTCAAGTAAAACCTCGTCCTTTGAAACCACCGATAACTAATGGAGGGGATATTTTTCAGAGCCTTTCCATCTGGCTACAAAGAATCGGCTGTTGAAGGTTTCAAAGTGTTATTTCTCCTTTTGTTCTCTTCGTGTTCACATGAAAGTAATTTGCCTTCCTCCAGCTGAGGGAGTCCCTATCACAGGCAGCAAAGCATAGATTTTGATAATTGTGTCACCCCACTCCAAAATACAATACAGTTTCTGTGGTGTTGGAGAATATTGCTATTGATTGTATTAAATGGAGTTTATACCTCTCATCCTCCCAAGACCCGAATGTGGGACACAGGATCAATTGTTCAGAGAAGGAATTGTTCAGAGGCAAAACTTAAAATACAAAGGATCTCTCCTTAATGTCGCTGCCTGCAGTTACATTGTCTTCTGCAAAACAACCTCACTGAACCTTTTAAAACCAGCTTGCTTATCCGGCTCGGTGCCTTTCATCAATTAAAAACTCAGGTCAGAAAAACATGAAGGACTGGGGTAATACTGGCTCTGACACATCATTGTTGCAGAGACCCTAACAGAGAGTCTGCATATCTGTTCAGTGGGAACCAGTCAGGATTTGGTTCTTGGTCAGGGTCATGGCACAGGGACAGGGACTCTGAGGTCCAGGTGGCACTAGGGAGACTTCAGGCTGCAAAATCCTTCAATATGAGGTGTAGTTCTGGAGTATGGATTACTTAGGGCCTGGCATTCTTCATCTGAGTTATTGCCCAAGTATAAATGAAAAAAAATAGGTTTGTGATCTTATTTGCTTCTTAATAATGCAAAAGGCCTGAACATATTTGTGTTTACATATATGCATGCCCATGCAGATGCTTCTGTTTTACCTTGCCTTTTTGCTCAAATTGTTCAGATGTAAATCTGTACTCAATGAGTCACAGCACCAGCTTTCCTAAGAGATTGTTAAATCATTGAGTACTTTCTCAATGATTTCCTGTTTATAATCAGCCCCAAAATATCTGATAATTTCTCCTGATAATTCTCTTTTAGTAAGGAAACATTAGTTGAGGGTAAGTTAGGTAGTAGGAAATCCACTATTTTTCCTGTTAGTTTCAGAAGTAATTGCATCTCTGCTAAAACATCCCTTATTTTAAGTTTGATTATGTCTGGCCGTATTCCCTGTTATGCCTTTCTCTGCTCAATTAAAGAACTCTTTAAAAAACTACTATTTTCTCCTCAGGAAGGCACTTACTAACAATTCTCAAATCACCTCCCAGTCTTCTTGTAGACAAACGAAGGGGAACACCTGACCTCTTTATGTTCCCTTTCCATAAAACATTTTCTTCAGCTCTTGAGTAGTTTTTTTGTTATGCTTTGTTTTTTAATCTCACTGACACTCTGTGTCCACATTTCAGATGGTGTTGAATCCCTAACATGACCTTTTTTGTTTCTTGCAAATATTTCAGCCAAAGAAATATTAAAAAGCATAGGGAATTTCAAATGTGCTGGATGCAAGTAATTTCCCTCCTCATGGATATTACATTAAGTGTTTCTGCTACTCTTGATTTAATAAATTGACCCATGTAACAGTCCTCAAAACCTATTTGGATGAAATGCCTACATTTTTAATTAAAACATATGGTAAAAACATATTTCAGTAAAGCTGTTGCACTCTAAAAGAAGCCTGAGCATTCTTTGTAATAGCAATGTGACCTAGTTAGGAATGTAAGATAATCGTTTCAGATTCCAATAATATAGCATTAGATAATCACTAGTGGGTATAGACGTTTCTTTCCTCCACCTCCTTCTCTCAATGTGCATAATGTTCAATTATTTAATTGTGGCCAGGACATCTGAGAATGTGTTTCTTTTGGTCTTCATAACAGAGATTTCAAAAACAATCATTATCTCAAAACTATGAATTAGGGCCTGCCTATTTATCACTCCCTTTTACAAAATTTTCCTACAGTATTTTTGGCTGTAGTTTGGACTCTTTGATTACCTTTGTCATCTTTATTTCCTTCTAGAAAAATAAAAAAAATTTAAGCTGATAGGCTTAAATATGTCATAGAAAAAAATAAAGGCATCTACTGATGAGTCTCAGTGGCCTTAATCTGAGTTTGATAAAACAGCATTGTAAGTATTTTGTCTCATATACGTAGTATCACCTGCATTTTTAGCTGCAGCTACCAAAGGATATGGTAGAAGAGGAAGAAGGTGGAAAGCAATTACATAAATTAATTCCCTTGTTTAACAATAAAATAACAAAAAACCCCTCTCAAACTGTGATGGTTTATTATGAAACAGCTGATCATCACCATATGAAATGGAACAATCTTGCTTTTTGTTCCACTCCACCTGTTTTCCTTTATCTCCTCCTGGCCTTTTGTCTTTTATACAGTTGGAGGTGGTAAAATACAGCATAAAAATGCTGAAGATTTTTGTTTTGGTAACATGATCCCTGGCATGGACTTGAGGAATTTTCTTCAGCAATGTTCCTGCATGCCTTAAACTCCAATAGACTGCTCACTTTCTTCATGCCTGCACACACGGTTCATTATTGTACCATGAGAGAAATCATTTTGATTTAAAAGTTACATCTGTTGTAATAATGGTTCGCTGTTGTGAAAAGAGGCAAAAAGAATATAAAGGAATATAAAACAAAAAAAAGCTACAGACTTCCTGTGTAATGGAAAGCCTAATATGTTTGGGCATGATTGAGGTTTCCAAAAGGATTACAGTCTCCAAAGTGAGAATCAAATTTCCAGGACTTGATGGGCCACTGCCACTCGCCATGCTACCCATTCAACTGAGCCCCAGCCATCCTGGAAGCATAATCGGGATAGAAAGGGATGAGAAAATATGGAGAAATGTTGACTCCTTTGATTTATGTATTTGGAGTTAGCATATAAAACTTCCGTCATAGTGATTAACTTCTAGGATGGCTAAGTCTTCTGACTTAATCAGGGAGAGCTTTTGTTTTTTCCCTTTCCTTTTCCCTGTCATTGCTTAAGGCCATGCAGTCATTTATTAAAGGCTGAAGGTGTACGTTGGCTCTAAATCCCCAAGAAACCCAATTCCTGCAGCTGCCAGGCAAGCTGTTGGCCTTGGGGAGGGATCAAGGCTTCTGCATCCTGTGTGCTAGAGAGCCAGGACAGCAGCTCTGTGCAGTGACTCTTCTCCTTGCCACTGCCATAACCTCCCTTTGACCTAAGAAAGGGTCTTTTGCCCTTGCTTGAGCAGAGGGAGAATTCTTCCAGTAAGAAATCAGTGTAGTGGCAACTAAATGCCTACTCCTGCCACAATTTTGACTACATTTGACTGTGCAACATCAGAAATTCTCCTGGTCATGAGTCAGATTTATTTCAAAGCCTTACTGAACAACTTAGATCTTTTACACACAAGCAGAACAAGGCATAACATTGTGTAGTTAGTTGTAAGTAAGTTTTGTTGCATTTTGCTAAAATACCCACAGAAGTAGAGTACAATGGGTAACAATTGAACAATTAAGTTATGACAATATTTCACTTTGATTGAGAACATTGTTCTAGCAGATTGTTACCTTTTTTGAGAACAGCCTCCTGGAGTGACAGTATTATATGTAAAAGACAGTTTTGCTTCTTGCTGATTTTCCTACCTTCTCCGTCTTTCTCATCATTCTAACTGGTATAGCGAAGATGCTTTAAAGCATGAAGGCTGTTGCTTCCAAGCTAGGAGGCAAAAAGTACCTTAGTTTCACTTATTGCTAGACCATCTCACTATTTACTAGTGGAGTGGGCGCTCAGCAAATCACATGGATCACATGGATCGCAGGTTTTGCAGATCAATACATGGTCACTTATAATACCTTTAGCTGAAGCCAACCAGACTGGAAGAGCAAACAGAAAAAGTTACTGCTTATTGCCCCTTTCTATCTCTCCTTGCAGAAGGTTGTGGACTTTTATTTATTCTTGTGCTGAGGATTGACCTTTAACTGTGAGCTTCAGTCTTACCTTTCAGAGAACACCTTTTCTTTATGAAATTTTCTTAACAAAGAGTAGCTGATCAATCATCCTGAGTGAGGGTGGTTCTTTTAACTGGATAGTGAAAAGCTCTTCTTAGAGGACCATGACCAAAATATAGATAAGACATTAGTGCCTGCCAGAAGCAGTTCTGGTCTGTGGATTCTTCTAGGGCAGGTAAGGAGGCGTGGGGTTTCAATTCAGTTTTTCACTTTGGCTCAGTTGAACATTTCCTCCAAACTATAACCAACCCAATCCTTGATTTTTTTTGTCACATCCAGCAATCTCAGCACTGCCCTGCTTGTGAAACAAAGATTTTTCTTTCCATTTTAACGTAATACAAAGTAAAGTATAAATAACTGGCTTGGTAGGGAAACTGCATTTTTATATTAAGGTTGGGGTTTCAAGGAAAGAACGACTTGTCAGGAAGTAGAAAATAAAGCTGTGTGGTAACACTATTGAAAGCAGTGTTAAATCAAAATAGGTTTCAAAATCTGTACAGAAGCATAACCTGAGTTTAAATAATTCAGACGCTTAATAAGTTGTACTACAACATGGTGCCCAGACCAAGCAATTAGCCAAGCACATTCTTCCAGCTTCAAATGTCTCTAGAGCAGCTGCTGGCATTTACCCAGTTTTCGCTCAAATACGTTTGTGCCTAAACCAAATGTATTTGTTGTGGGCAACATTAAAAACAGCTTTGGAGAGACTTCCTGCATTAGGTTTTGTCCTGCTTTGATTTGATTGTATTTCTCTAGGCCTTTCATTTACTGTTTTGAATACAAAGTCTTTGCTAATGCTCTGAGTGTTACTTTGCCTAATTTGTAAGCTTGGAGGCCTGTGAATCCTTTATTTGAAACTCTCTTTAACTGTGGGAAATAGGAAGTGAACAGGGAGAAGCAAATCTTTTATAGCGAGGCATTTGTTTGGACTATAAATTAGGCTCCAAACAATGGAAGCAGAAGGAGGCAAGTCTGCTTTTCTGAAGCCCAAGATGCACTGGAAAATATATGGGCTTTCAAGGAGAACCAGGCAGAGACTGCTTTGCTGCATGTTTGCTTTATGAGCATGGAAAAAAGACTTGCAGCTAATGTTTGTCAATGAAAGTAGTTCAGTCAGTAATCTCGAACAGTCCTCAGCAAAGAGGAATTTCTACTTAGCAACAAGCAAATAGTAAACATTCCCATTCGTCACCTTTCAGAGATGTGTTGGGAAACTTTTAAAGCCTGTCTTTGATTACACAATGAGTATTGTCACAACTTAACACCCCAGGCACTACACAGTAATAAAGGATATTTATGCAACACAGCTCATTTTTGCCATATCTTCCATGTAGAAATAAATGTGTAGAAAGTATTAAATTACACAGACGTCTTGAGTCTGTGTAGTTTCAGTAGTGTGACACTTGATTTGGGGTGAAAGGTGTGCTACCAGCTGGCTAAAGCTTAATACTTCAGGGAGCACAGTGCTGACCCTTCTGATGTCAGTGGGAAATTTGCCAGTAGTACCAAGATTTTATACCTAAGTGTGGCATTAAATGACTTTGAGAAACTTTCCTCATATTAACAATATGGTGGCATTCAGTTTACTCAGCTTCACATATGTTTGTAGGATCATGTTTTCTAGGAGCCTGGTGTTCATGTCAGTGTCACATTTGTCCATTATTAAAGGAAAAAATTTCCCCCTCTTTTTAAGTAGCACCTTACTTATCCTGGTAGATATGTTATCCTGCTAGAGCAGGAAATCTGCATAGGAAATGTGGCATTTTAGGGTGACCTAATAAAAGGGGTGTGTCTCAAAAATAAACCTAAAACATCTTCCCCAGCTTTACCGCTGCACTTCTTCTGTGGCTTTGGTACGTCATTTAACCTTGCTACAAGGCAGTGTTTTCCTCGGCAAAGTATGGGGATAATAGTTACTTGCTCCTCAAAAATGTTGTAAGGACTGAGGAACTAATATCTCTTCAAAGTGGGACTTAAATTTCATTTTATTTTACCTGATTTTATTTCAAGAACTCCCAAGACAGTTCAATTTTTAAGAACATTAAAGAGTTCCACTTGTGGGTTTAACGGAGCTTGTATAATTGGTATTCCCATATATAATCTAACTTTCTTTTGTTGCAAGAAAATCCACCCCCCTCTATTAAAGGAGAGACCATAATGTTGTCTTTTAATTTGTGGCCTTTCCCATGTCGTTCACAGCTGACAAAAATTAGAAATATTCTTAATGCTTTAATAGAAGAAACTGTGAATCAATAATGACTTCTTTATTCATTAGCATCTCTAACGCACTGCCTTCCATCTCCAAATGGAAGAGTAATGAAGAGAGAGTAAGTAATAAATAATGTGTATTTCAATGCAGATCACTTGACAAATCATTAAAATACTGTCATCTCTGAGGAGGAAGATGCCTGCCACTTAAGCAGGCACTTGATCAGTTTTACAGCAGATGTGACGTGAGAGAGAGAAAAGGAAAAAAAGCAAAAATAAGTTCTTTTCTGAAAATGATTAAAGCAATTTCAGTGCATAGCTCCCTGTAAATTTGATGACCACAGTGAATGAAGACCTCCATTATTTTATCTTTTCCCCTCTCCATGCCTTGCCCTTCACAATCATGGTTCATGTCTATGTCGGGGCACTACCTTAGACCTTTTTCAGTGGGAAGAAATGCTGCTTTGTGAATCCACACTGTAGTTTCCACAGTCTTGTGGATTACCCTTGTTCTCTGATGCTGATCGAGTCCCACCCTGTTTAGTTTGTGCAGTCCAGTGAAGACATAAATCATGGAGCTGTGACTTGCACAGTCGTAGTGCAAGGTTTGGGGTGGATAAACCTTTCTTCCCTCTTCTGCTTTCTTAATATGCCAGTGATCCCAAAATGTATTAGATAAAATGAGAAGTGAACCCCGACGCTGGGGTGATCACACACCATGCAAACAAAGTAGTATGTTGCTTCTATAACAGTGAGTTTTTGACACATCAGTGTCCATGTGTAAATTTATTTTTATTTCTTCCAGAATAGCTTGAGTTTGTACACCCCAGTGTTAAAAACATTGTTAAAAAACAATGTTAAAAAAATTTTAAAAATTCACAGATACAAGCCTGTCCCTCACATAGAAGCTTACTTGTTCAAGCTAGACTGTACTGTACTAGTATCAGCGAAATCAAATACTCTTGGTATTTTCAATCCATTTGAAAGGTTTTTACTTCCTTGTTAGACTGTCTAAAATGATACATGACAAAATTTTTGGCCATGAATTAAAAGAAAAATAAATTATATGTTTTAACAGTGCAGCAGTAAAATAATCCAGTCATGTTATAGTGGTACCTGTCAAGAACTAAGGGTGTCAAAACTGCTTGAGAAGGTATCTAAAATTATTAAATACTGGTAATCAGATTATCCCCAACTCATGTTGCTTCGGCATCTCTTCCTTATACTAACAGAAGTGGTTCAGCACTGGCTCTGTGTCCCACTAGAGCTGAAGTCTTAAAATTTTTTCCTCAGGCTTTCTTTCATACATTACAACTAATTTCTTCACATATTTTTAAGATGTAGGTTTGAGGTTTTGGGGATTTATTTTCCTCAATCAGGTCAGAAGCACATCTTGATATATTATATAGCAACAATGAAAGTATAAGAAGCTAAGTAACTCTTCATCATTATTATAGGCCCAGCAATGTGTATTTCTCCCCAGTTTTATTGCTATCTGTCCAAGACTGAAGCATAACTTAATATAGGCTTTGCCCTGGTTCACTCTGGTGTACCATAATCTCATGAAAATGAAATTGTGTGGAATACACTGTTGAAGTCTTATGCCATTTAACTTACAGAGCATTTTATTTCAGCTGTCTTTTAAATAGTTCCCAGGTTAGTTCATTATGACTGCTGCTTACAACTGCTCATGTTCCTTGTGGTAATGTATTCTGCAAACCCTTCCACATATCATGGAAATCTAAAGTTTCATTTCTCTCTGAGGCCAACACCTGTTTGTGCAATATTGCAGTAAAAGTATAGCTGTATTTTAATTCTGTTAAGAAGCATGGGCTTGACCAAACAAATAATAAAGTATTTGCTTAAAAAAGTGCCAAGTACTTTTCAAAGCAACAAAGAAAATACTCTGAGTGATGGCTCAAGTCTTCTAGTCTAAGGGAAGAGTCCTGTGCGTGGCCTTTCCCATGTCGTTCATTGGACTATTTCTTACTTCAAAGCCTTTGAATAAAAAGATTGTTCCATTTCACTTACTGTAAAATTAGATGCGTGCTTTCACAAGCATATTCTGCAAAACACAGTTTTTGTTTCCAGCACTGAAAAGGACTCAGCTCCACATTTCAGCTTTCAGTATTATATGCAGTTTGTCAAGGGTTTTGCTGCCACACTGCCCAAAGTAATCAATGGTTTACAAAGTCTGGAAAGTGTATTTTCTCCAGAGAATGACTTCTCCAATGGTCAAAACTACAAAATGTCGTCGGAGCCACGCATGCATGACGTAACTTAAGAAAAACAAAGCTTGGAAAACAGTGGTTCTTACTAGTTTTCAGGGTCAGCTTGTCATATATTGAAATGGGTGTAATAGGCAGCAACAGCGGCACCCTGGCTGTCTTCCCTCTCCAAGTTTCTTTAAGGATCAATACCAAAGTTTTAAAGACAGATTTGAGGCAAACATCACAGGATTCAGCTGAATCTTGATTGTATAAAAAGCAGATTTAAGTAACATTAAAAGGATTCTTTTATAGCCTTATGAATACTGAAGGGGAAAGGAAATTCCATAATAGCTCTAGAAGTCTTTTGTAACCAAAGCAGTTACAAGGAAGGACAAAACCTATGACCATTGTAGAAATATTTTCCAGTCTATAGATACTGAAAATATGGACTTCTTTGTCAGGCTCTAGTAGGTCTTACAATTCAGAATATTTTACCTCCAAAGTCCAATCCTTGCTATTTCTTTTGGTCTGAACAGTAAGCATTTAATATTAAATAAAGTTTCCTGGTCCCACCATACAGCAGCATATCATCATTAACCATTTAAAATAAATTGCATTTCTCTAGGTCTTATTCAGTAGTCTGACTAGACTTCAATAATTTTGAATGCTTTTTTTTTTTTACAAACTGTAGGTTCTTATCAAAGTGTTGGATAACAATGATAATGGCCCAGAATTCTCTCAGCCAAGTTACGATGTGACCATTTCAGAGGACATCCTCCCTGATACTGAAATTCTGCAAATTGAAGCTATAGACAGAGATGAGAAGCATAAGTTGAGCTACACTATTCACAGCAGCATTGATACAGTCAGCATGAGGAAATTCAGGATTGTTCCCAGCACTGGAGTGCTCTATACAGCTGAGAGATTAGACCACGAAGCTCAAGATAAGCACATCCTTAATGTCATGGTAAGAATGCAATATTCACTCGGGTTAGGACACAATCACTGATGCTTCAGGTATATATATCCTTTAGTCTTCGTGTGAGCAAAGGACTCTTAGTGCAGTAAGTAGTAACTAATTTCATCTTGCCTGCCCTGCTGTGTATTTATTTTACAGTTTTTATTTCAGCTTTTTGGGAAACTTTATTATGAATTCATTGTATAGAATATGATATGATTTGCTATCTCGAGAGCAAGCAGGAAATTATTTAATCTCTTGGCATCTACTCCTCTCCCTCAAGGTAATTTTCAGAGTTTCTGAAGTGAGGCTTAAAGTTATTTCAAAAGTTATTCAGAGGGAGATAACTGCTTTCTTGCCATGGAGAACATTACAGCCTTTCTGAATGCAACTC
>WEIV01026567.1:1472-24676 GCA_013390005.1 Calyptomena viridis
ACCACACACTGAAGAACAAAAAAAAAGGTTATGTTTGATGGATTTTATATATTTTATATATGATGATCCTGGATAACCAGTAAAGCAAAAGTAAAATTTTATCATTTATGTTTTTGTGGTACAGTTTACATTTCAGTCATAAAACTTCAGTTATCTTTGACCAATAGCAGAGAGTTTGAACTTTACATTCAAAATTTTAAAGTATCTTCAAATTGTGGGAAGATATCAAAGCAGAGTTATTAACACTCCTGAATCAAACCACTCTGCCAGTAATTGTAGCAGATGTCAGAATCTATCTCAGCCACTTAAAGAACTTGCCAACAGTTGCAAGTACTTCAGTTTCTTTATTCCCACTTTATTTAAATAATTTAAGTGAGAATGTGTTTGCAATGACTTCAAACGCTGAATTGTAAATATTCCATTAAAATGTTTCAAACTGAAATTCAGTTCCTAGGCTTGAACATTGTATTTTTATTCTTCAGTGTGTGGTTTTAAAATCCAAATTTATGGTCATTAAAATCATAAGTAGAGAAAAAGGAATGTAGAGCTTCACTTTTGGGACATTCTTTTTCTGTATCTCTTCCATTAATCATCCTGTCTAAGGGTCAGATTCATATCTACTGTAAAACCAGAGAGATTTCAAATAGTTGGTTTCCTGAGACTAAGATTTTTAGGGAGTATTAGCTGGAAGTTATCTGCTCTCTCTTTTTTATGTCCCCACTGCATGCTTTGGACTCAGACTCATCCTAGCTGTACAGTGAAAAATTTTAATCTTAATGAAATTTTAGAAATTTTGATTTTTTTCATTAAAATTAAAACCTCAGTCTCTCGCTTCAGATAAATTTTAACAATGAAACTAATTATCCACAAAGAACTTCGGAAATTTTTATCTAGATCCATTCTTATAAGATCTAAATCTTATCTGCATATATTTCCTATACAAAGTGTAAAGCTTAGATCATTCAGTAATAAAACCTAATTTTCCTCAATAAAATTAGAACTTTGCAACTTGTCTTTTTTATCTGTTTGAAAATAACTAAAGCAGAACTGTAAGGTTAATCTATACTGGGATATTTATCATGCTGAAGATAACATAGCCCTCTCACGTCATTAATTTCTTTTGCTTTTTGTTGTTAGTTTTAACTTTTTGACAGGTTTTTTTTTTTATTACTTTTACATGGAATTCAAACATGCAATATATTTTTTATGACATTGCATAACTACATGCATCATACATAACTAATCCTTATTTCTCATCCCTGGACTGTGAATTATGCAAATGCACACTTAAAATGAGAAAAAAACCCAATACAAAAAACTGAATACAAGGAGAAAACATTGTTCTTTGAGAAATAGTGGAAGTAGATAAAGTTGATATATGCTGTTCAATTATACATGTATCTGTACAGAATGTATTGAAAATCCTTTGATCTGGATATTTTCTGAAGCACTTTATTTTGGGGGAAGTCTACTGCTTTCTCCTGTCAAGTGCATGTGTTTGACAGCTGCTTTTATAGTTGCACGTGATTATTTTTTTTTCTAAATAAGCTTGAAAGCCTATGTATAAATTGTAATTAACTTCACTGAAACACAATAATTTTAAAGATATATAGCATTGAACCAGGATTTTTTGAGAAGAGCTGAAGAGTTCAATTATCTCTACCATTAGTAAATCTTTTACTGTATTCATATGCAAAGATTTTACCCTTTTGCTGTCAAAGCAATTTAGCTACATCTCTATTTAATGAGGCCAGGAATCCTGAAGGAATCTCTAACCTGCAGTAACAAATAAATAAAACAAAGTCTTACCATTTTACCAATTTAGCAACATAAATAATGAAGTTAAATCATACATTTTTTGATGTCATGACAAATGAAGTAACATTTGATTTTTTCATTAATGACTGCAGACATTCAAAAGCTTAGATTTTCCTCTTTCAGCTTCTTTGCTAACAATGTACTTCTGACGTGCATCTTTACATCATATTCATACTCCATTAATTACAAAATGTGTATTGTAACAGAAACAAAAATGAGCAAAAGAAATATCCATTTTCATGTTGTCTGATATTTTGGAGCAAATGATAAAATATACTGAAAGTCATTAAGGTTACATATATTTAACTAATCAGTTAAAATATTAAGTTTAGAAAAGTTAAATAGTATGAGTATTGCTAAGGTCTTAGAGACTTTTTCTATCTTGTAGAATTTTTCTTTGTCATGTTTGGGCATTTTTTTCTTAAGTGGATCATGTCCTCTTTATTTTATTGACTGTAAGAGTGAAGAGTGAGAATTTTACACCTATCAATAACAAAAGTATGTATGACTAGAGTCATTCAAGCTCCACCTAAATGTAAAGAAATAGTATAAAAATGAACTAAGAATGGGTGAAGTTAGGGAAGACTCCATTGTAACTTCTGGGATCAGTTGATGGGTTGAACCCATCTTCTCCCCATAGGGATGCCTATTAGGTAAGCATTTTTATCTTGAGCTAACCTTCATTGGTGGTTAAAGCTTGTCTCTATATTGCTTTATATTAGTTTTTGCAGTCAGTCATTATGCACTTCAATCTTTGAACCTTAACCTGTCACCATTTTCTATTATTGATAAAGTTTGTGATTCTGTAAACTGTTTAACGTGAGTCCTTCACGGGCACTGGCAGTTGCCAGTAGTGGAAAACATACTTGACAAAAGTGAGAGATCTGGTAGGAGTACCTCTTTCTAGTCAGATCTAATCTATTGGTACACACCCCTCTCAGGTTGGTCAAACCACTCTCCAATACAGTGGGCTGTTCAGTAGAGTCACCATAATGGGGTGCTGAGAGACTGGTCAGGCACAAGAGTATTGGCTTTTCTGGCACATTGGCAGACTGATCAATTGAAAAGGATTCAAGGAAGCCCTCCCTTTCATGTGATAGATAGGGTAGCCATATTCCCATAGAAACAAAGCATCTCTCAAGATCACTTGTTAGTGCTGCATTTGCAGGTATTTGTCAGACTATCAATGACTTGTTTTGTGTGCCTTTTTGCTGCACCCACCATATACCTTTTCTGAAACTGAATAACATTATTAATATTCTCGTGCCACTAGCTGCAGAATGTTGGAGAAGTTATCCATGTTTTAATCTTAGGACCCAATCTTACACTGTGTAATACATGGTATTAATAATCATATAATTCTATAAAAAAGTCAGATCTGGCTTCAGTGAGGTAATCTGTATGACACTGAATAACAGATTACAAGGTCTTCATTGAATCTTGCATCTTCAAATATTCTATGCCAGAAAAAAAAGTCAGTGCTTCTGTTATACAAGAAGTACGTTGTAGTGGGCTTGCCTTTTTATTCTACTTCCTTTTCAACGTTCAAAGGAATTTTTAATTGGCTATTAAAGCCTTGTTTCAGTCCAGATGATCTAAGTCACGTGCCTGAAATGTCTGCATTACAATTCTCAATTTACAAACTGGACTCGACAGTCAGTGAAACAGAACTGATTCCAGAGAGTGACTTTTGAAGACTGACTGACAGGTTAGTGAGGGTTGTGTGAAAGTTATGTAAATTTATAATTATTGTTGTCTAGTGCTATATACAAGTAGTCCTGTTACAATGGAGAGGAAGTTCTTTTCCTAGCATAAAGAACAGTTGCAGATTTTGCTCCAAATGAACATTACATCCTTTAACAATTGCCATTGTCCCAACTTCAGCTTTGAATATCATCTCTTATAGAGCCAAAAAGTGACAAAGTCAGTTTGTTGTTCCTGAATCCATCTTTAATTTCAGAAGTAAACCTTATTTTATTATGATAATTTTGACTGAATTTGATGAGCTTGGGAATCCAAGAAAGACACAAGCCATTTAGGTTAGTTTGGAGATTTTCACTTTGTGTAATAAAGCCCCGTGAACATCTAAATATTCTCCAAAGGAAGTCTAATTCTTATTAACCACAGATTGTCTACAAAAGAACAGGGTCTAATTTTCACTCACATTGCTAGGTCATGTTATTCTCCTCACTACATTTCTAGGAAAAATGCATACGCAGGAATTTCTTGATTTGTGCCCATAAAAGAACTTAATAGATGAATAATTTCACCACTTACTTTTCTCAAAATTTTTCCTTTAAGAATTTCAAAAACTCTCCTTCAGATTAATGCTGTGACTTACTGTTTCTAACAGACTATTCTTAAATCAAAAAGAAACATTTCCACAGCCATTTACCTTGCTTTTCCTTTTAATATGTTATGATGTCTTTTAATCTTGTCATCTCTTTTATTTGAATCATATATAATAGCTGTCTTCCCTGCAGACTTTTCTGTATGTTTTAAATGTTTTTACCATGGTAGATGATATAGCATTTTATTAGCTACCATTATTTTATTAAAATGCCCTAAAATTTTCTGTATTGTTTTAGTCCATACAGTTTATGTAGGTAATCTTGAAAGGAGTTAAGTTCCAGAATATAAACATATGTATCTTAACATTTATTTCTAGTTGATTCATCTCACTGGAGACAGGCAAGTTAGAACAAGCTTCGGTTACATCAAAGGAGATGCTTTACAATGTCTTTGGCCATGGTTGAATGTTTTGAGTCAATAAATTGCTGCCAGCACTCCAAATTTTTATAGTTCATTGCTAACCTTTCAACACCAATTAGTTGCTACATTTTAGATTCTATATGGTTTTATGGAAAAGGTGGGAAATAACATGGTTGCTTATGCTGACCACAATTTGAGAACTGATAATTACATTCTTGAGAATCTTTTATTCTGACACCAATTCCTTCTTCAGCAAGAAGGTTGACGTGAGCCTCCTAGATGGCATCTATGTACACGGTGATTCATACCTTCAGAAGAAGAATCATTCTGAGGCCCAGTTTTATCTATGAAGCAGTCTAAAAGAGGTGTAACATAATCTCCACCTCAATCTGTATTTAAATGTGCAAAATTTAAGTTTCAATATTTAAGAATACCTGATTTCAATGTTTATTTTTTTTCTCTTGGGCATGAAATGTAGAGTGGCTGAGATTTTTTTCCTTGCAATGACTTTTATTAATTACAGTATTATAAAACAGTATTATGACTGCAACCTTACCAAAATTCAGCCTTTTAGTTTTGCAATCTGTACCTTACCTTACCTTACCTTAATCTGTTTTACAACCAGATAGATTTACCTAGTTCTTCATGCAAAAGATGCATAATGTGACTGCAAGGAGAATTATTTATGAAATTTCAAAAGCTATTTCCTTTGAAATGTGTATTCAAATGCACAATGTAAGAAATGGGTACGTGGTAGAGGTAGTGCTGTTATTCAGAGACACAAAGTAACAATAGTTAAGTAAAATCTTGGAAACTCAGAACACTGACAAATTTCTTTTTCTGCATTTATCTGGAGCACTTAAGTGTCTTAATGTTGCCCATCAAGTAATACTAGTCATTCTAACGTCATTGTTATGTTGTGGTTTTATGTGGCCAGGTTTTTTTCTTGGTAAACGGGAGGGTCTATGAGAGAGGCTTCTTTAAGAAGCTGCTAGGAGTTTTTACATTTCCAGTACAGCTACTGTTAATCAGCTCCAAGCTGGCCAAGGTCAAGCCATTAGGAGTCATGGTAACACCTCTGTGATAACATATTTAAGAAGGAGAAAAAAAAAGAGTGGGGCAGAACAACATGGCCGCTTAGAGGAGAAGAGAGTGGGAAGTTTGATTAACACCAAGGTCAGTAGGAAAGGAGGGGGAGAAGATGCCTTAAGCACTGGAATGGGGCCCCTGCAGCCTGTGGGGGACCATGGGGAGTAGAGATTCCTCTGCAGCCCGTGGAAGCATAGGAGACTCCACGCAGGAGCAGATAAATGCTGGAATGAAGCTGTGACTCTGTGGGATGTTTGATGTCTATGTCTGGAGCAGGGGACCTGACAGAGTCCTGAAGACCATGGGAAGAAGAGACCCATGCTGGAGCAACATTTCCTGGGAGGACTGGTGGCCCATAAGAATCTACACTGAAGCAGCCAAGCAGCCGGCACGTGAATGACTGCACCTATGGTAAAGTGACTTACGTGACATCAATATCTGAAAAAAGCTGTTGTCAGTACGATAATAAATCCATGAAGCAGTTTTGTAACAGACTGTTTTCGGGAAGAAAACCCCCATGGGAAAAGCATGGAGTTGGACTCTCTCTCTTAGGCAGCAGGAACAGCCTCCAACCATAACGCCCACTCCTGTCTTCCTGGGCCACTGAGGGAAGGAGAAAGATCTTAGAAAGAAGGAGGAGTGGGGAGAGGGAAAGTGTCTGTAACATCTATCAAACTTCTCATTCTTAAGCTCTGATTTTAGTAATAATAAATTCTTAATATTCCAACTTAGAGCCTGTTTTGCTTGTGAAGTAGTTAGTAAGAAGTTTCTTATGGTCCTTACCACAAAGGTTCATGAAAAACCTCTAGTTTTTTTCTCTTCTCTCAGAGACTTTGGCTGTGTATGTGAGTCCTTGGCATTTAGCCAGAGTCAAACCACAACATTTTAGTAGAAGATATCATGTGATTACTTCCTGAGGTTTTTTTTTGTTTGTTTTTGGGTTGTTTTTTTTTTTTNCTACACTGAAGCAGCCAAGCAGCCGGCACGTGAATGACTGCACCTATGGTAAAGTGACTTACGTGACATCAATATCTGAAAAAAGCTGTTGTCAGTACGATAATAAATCCATGAAGCAGTTTTGTAACAGACTGTTTTCGGGAAGAAAACCCCCATGGGAAAAGCATGGAGTTGGACTCTCTCTCTTAGGCAGCAGGAACAGCCTCCAACCATAACGCCCACTCCTGTCTTCCTGGGCCACTGAGGGAAGGAGAAAGATCTTAGAAAGAAGGAGGAGTGGGGAGAGGGAAAGTGTCTGTAACATCTATCAAACTTCTCATTCTTAAGCTCTGATTTTAGTAATAATAAATTCTTAATATTCCAACTTAGAGCCTGTTTTGCTTGTGAAGTAGTTAGTAAGAAGTTTCTTATGGTCCTTACCACAAAGGTTCATGAAAAACCTCTAGTTTTTTTCTCTTCTCTCAGAGACTTTGGCTGTGTATGTGAGTCCTTGGCATTTAGCCAGAGTCAAACCACAACATTTTAGTAGAAGATATCATGTGATTACTTCCTGAGGTTTTTTTTTGTTTGTTTTTGGGTTGTTTTTTTTTTTTTTTAATGCACGCAGATTATGAGCTTGATGAGGAAAAACAATCCAGGCTTTTTGGGTGACGGTGGAAGATTGTAGCTTGAAAAGGAAGAAAATCTATATTGACGTAGGTATCTTTGCATTCTCCAGGGCTTCCTACTTCTGATATGCTTCCAGCTTCTCTTAAAAATTTCTATGAAACCTCTACATCTACTTGAAAGTTTACCATCTCCAAATCTATAAAATCTTACGTGCATTTGTACATTGTTAAGATTTAAATATTTTTTACTTTTTTTTTTTTGCATTGCATTGCACTATGGCAATCATTCAGAGTTATGTGCCATTAACTTAATAGATATTTTAAAATAGCGATATTTTAAAGCAGTTTTATTTTTAGAAATCACCCACCAATTGCTTTACTACTTCCTTTACTGTCCTGGAGGTGAATTTAAAAAGGTAGCTGAGCATGTGGAAAAAGCTTCCTCACTTTTAGTTGTAACAGCTTGTTTAGTCTTGATAAGCTACTGCTAAATCGTCCTATTTCTCAGGTGAAAAATCAGTGGGAATTAGGTGGGAGAAAAGGAGAGGCATAAATGGTAGAAGACAATGGGAGCCTTCAGCTAGGTAAATTTTGGATAGATTCAAGTAGAGCCTTTAAACACATGTCTTTTCAACTTCTGCTCAAGTATTTTAAGGTGATTGCATATTATATGATTGTAATGAGGAGAGTAAGAGTTGCTACTTCAGCACAGGTAGTACTTAATTGGCATGTATAGTAACTCAAGCGTCTGATGTCTGTAAAGTCTAAAATTCCTACTTCCCAAAAGAAACTGAATTAACTATGTAGACAGTAGACAACAATAACAATTTTTGAAATGAAAATACAAAATTTCATCTTTTCATCTATGAAAACATCACAGCTTAGCCCTTTGAGCTTCATAAGATTTCTGCTTTCTTTGTAACCAGCCAGTAGTGAAGTGTTCTGATTCTGCATTTTTTTTATGCTCATATAATGACCTTTTTACTAACCTCTACTTAAAATGTGGGCAGAAGTGAAAAATAATAGCAAGTAGTAGCTTGCAGAATAAATCAAAGAGAAGAAACTGATAAAACAAGTGAGTTACATGAATCATCACTGACAGTGATCCTAATGCTGATCCTAAGACAAATATAATGGCAATGAAGTTAAGCAACGATGTCATTCAGATCAGTTAGTGAGACTCCTGAAAAAAATGTTAAGATAAAACCCACCAGGAAATAGATTAAGCTTTCTTATGCCAGGATAAGTCAAGTCTCAAAGTCAAGTTATTTTTTCCCTATATTTACAAAGACTGAACTACAGGATAATAGGCCTCCAATAACATTGATAACTGTATTTCTAGTTTATTTGAGTGCAAAGGATTTCCTGACCTACTACTTATCATTAATCCTCAATGTAACCAGGCCAATACATTCATTATTTTCCCATGGATGAAAAATTTGCTCTATCCTACAGATTATGTCTAGATACCATTGCAAATTGTAGCAATAGAGACAAAAAAGAACCAATATCTCAGGAAAAACCATTTCAGGTATGGGCAAACAGGATAGTCCACTATCTAAAATATTTGTTGAAAAATTCATAATCCTGAAGACCGTTAGTGCTTTCTGGTTGTGGAGGTTTTATTCAGGGTTTTGGGATATGAACTGTGTTTTGTTCATTTTTACTTGGGTTTATGGCTTAGTGACCTCAACTTCTAGTTTCACAGTCCGTATCTTCACATGTTTAAGCCCTGGTTTATATATTTAAAGGGATTACATTTCTGCAAACCATTATTCTGCTTCCAACATTTTTGTCAAGATGAGAAAATAGATTGGAACTAAGATATTGCTGAGTTACCTCCTTTCAATCTTCCTTATTCCTGGAGCAGTTTCTGTATTTCAACTAATGATGCAATTAAGATTCTTTTGAGAAATCCTGTGATGGTGATTCACCTTTTGCACTAGGGCTCCCAGTGGTTAAATTACAGAATTAACCTATTTTCTTTAACATCAAAGTATTTCAAAAGCTTGGAACAATGAAAGGAGAATAGAGAAAAGTGAAATATCTATCTATTTATTTATCTATCTATCTAGACAGACAGAAAAAATATCAGCAATTGATATTTTAAAGTCTTATTTTGTCCTGTAAGTGAATTGTAGATGTTCTGTTTTCAGTTCTATCACGTGTATCTTATGTTTGATAAATCTTTTTGTGCTAAGCAACTTAGTGGTTAACTAAGAATTTATTACTATGCATTTCTAGTATAAACCACAGGTTATTAAAAATGAAATGTCAGAAGGGGAAGATAAAATAGCTAGATTAGTGTCTCAAGGGTGTTTAAGAATCAAGTATGCAATATGACCGCAAAAAAACCAAAATCTAATTTTTTGATGTGCAGAGTAGCATTTCCAGAAGCAATGGATAAATAATAATGTCATTGTGCAAGGCCTCAGCTGGCATATATCCCCAATAACGAAGAAGTAAACCAGGAAAAGTTAACATAGAATTCATAGCTGTAGTCAATGACACTGAAAATTGAACTATGTTTGGAAAATAGAGGTTAGCTTGTTTAACTTTGGAAAATAAAGGCTGAAAGGGATATGATTGATGTTTATATGCATGAAGATAAATATTAGGGTAGATAAAGCTAAAGCTGGAAATGGGTACACATGCACCATGAAAATATTAGAGCCTTACCAGTACAGTAGAAGAAAACTCAATGGGTGTATGATGGAGCTGACATCTTCATTAGATTAGCAGATGCATGCAATAGCATAGAGCTGGATCAGGTTTCTCCTAGTTTTATATTTCTCAGTATTGTTATCCCATTTTCCAATTGCATTAAGAATCTAGCATTACATGTCTTATACAACTCTTCATTAATGTTTGAACTGTATCAGAGGTATAAGAAGAGAAAATATGCCGACCTTATCTTTTCTATTTGAAAATCCAGTATAAAAGCGAATATTTTCTGAGCTTAATATTATCCATCAACTTTGAAACTGTGAACAGTACCAAATCCCCAGTGAAACAAAAATAACTGTTTCAAATAGTATTAATCCGAAGGTGAATGAGGATAGTTTGAAAAAAAGTAAGGATGCATCCATGGAGGACTGTATTACAGACAATATTTAAAAAAAATCTTATTTAACAGCAACTATAATCTGCTAAACTGTCCTTATCCTAAATCAATCAATAATATATCATTTAAAGACTCAGGAAAATGAATCTAGCTGCTGGGAGGAGAGATTTTGTAACCAGAAAGAAGGTTAATGAGGATGTAACAGCTGTGATCTATAACAATGTTTCAGGGAAGCAAAATAAGCTTTGTCTGTCCCTGAAATAAAAAAGTTCTTTCACAGGTCCAATACCACCTTTTGCTTCAGGTGGATTCTTTTTATTTCCGTGAAATTGGGATCTTCTCCCTATAACTAATTGTATTTTTAAATTAATTATAACTTAGAATGAATAATTATTGCAAAAGGAAAGTCCAAGGTATACAGTGAAAACTTTCATCTCCTGTCTAGTGTTCACATTAGAACACTAGTTTAAATTTATGAAAGAATAGAAACGAGATAGATAAACAGAATAAATTAACACCTTGAGGCACTATGTGAGAATCCTTTTGCTTGAAAAAGACCTTTTATGATAAAAAAATAAACTCTCCTTTCCCTTCTTTTTAAAATTATCATAATCTACTTGAGAGTTGTTAGCCAAAATTTCTAATTTGTCCTTAATCTTGCATAGAATCTTAGTGTAATCTTTCCTTATTTCTCTTTGTAAATGAAATAGTTTTCAGTAATTATCTACTATACATAATTAGGGAAAAAAAAAGTATTGTAAAACAAGCAAATATGTGAAGATTTATTTAAGACATTACTTGGGTTATTACAGATATTAGTGATCTTCAGATTGCATGGCTTAATATGGAGTAGCTAAAGAGTGACCAAAAGTTAATTATTCATTTCTTTCAAAAATAAAGACGATCAATAACTTTATGTTTTACTTTGGTAAACAAAAACTTAATTCTTAATGAATTCTACATAAGTATTGAAGTAAAAATAAGCACATGAAAGATTAAAGACTTGCTTAAGAATTTTATCATCACTAAAGTAGTAAAGGTAGTAGCATTGGATAAAATGTACTTTAGGTAGATCAAATAGGCAACTTCTTGAAAAAAAAGGAATAATATTAAAGTTTGAATTGTGATAGCTACCTAAGATGGAGTCAAAACTTATATAAATGTGAAAAGAAAGAGATAAAAAATATCAAATTTACAAATAAATAAATGAAACTATTAAAAGTCTGTAAGACCTTGCATATCTGATAGGCTAGACTTGAAAAAAAAATCTATATATTCAGTTATAATACTCAAATACCAGTGTTTTGGCTACTGCTGAGCAGGGCTGGCACAGCATCAATGCTGTCTCCCTGACATTCTGACCCATGTATCACTAGGCTGGGAGTGGGCAAGATCCTGGGAGGGGGCACAACTAGGACAGCCAAATTAGCCAAAGGGATATTGTATACAATAAAATGTCTGCTTTGATATAAAAGCTAAGAATAGGAGGAGGATGGGAGGGCATTCGTTATTTACAAGTTTTGCCTTCCAGAGCAAACGCTACATGTACTGAAGCTCTGCTTCCTGGGAAGTGGACAAACACCGCTTGCTGATGGGAAATAGAGAATAAAATCTTTGGGTTTATTTCTTTGGTAACATGCATTAAACCTTTCACTTTTGCTTCATTAAACTGCCTTATCTCAAACCACGAACTGCTTTCCATTAAGTTTTCCAACCCCTGTCCAGCTGAGAAAGGGAAGTCATGCAGCAGATTGGTGGGCATCTGGTAGTCAGCCAAGGTTAACTCACTACAGGAGATTAATTTTATTCGACCTTTTTAAATGATGCAATGTGTATTAAGAATTTATGGGAATTAGGTATTGTTTCATTTCATTATGAATCAGAAAAGAAGGTAATTGCCAAAGAAATTTCAAGGAACATTGTTTTCATGAAACTTCTATTTTACTGCAATCGGAAGTATTTTGGAGAACATCAAGCTTTTACCCTGTCAGTGGAAGTGATATAGATATATTAATTTTTTTTGTACTGGCTTGACAAGATGAAATTACCTCTATAAATTTTTTTGGTTATTAGTATTTTTTCAATATCTTAATATTGATTAATCTATGTGTTGAATTAACTGAGAATATAAACAAATTCTGTAATATATTAATAGAAAAAATAATTACTAGAACAAACTGCTTGCAATGTAATAAAATAAGACACTGTATCCCTAATTGTCCAAAGCCTTATCAACTGAATTATTGAATAAATCAAATATAGATATGTTACGCATTAGATAGTCTTTAATTGATCTTCAAGTCTCAGATAATTCCTTGGGTATTTACATTCCTAATTTCGTTTCCATTTATTTCCCATTACATAATGACAGTTCCAATGTTTGAAGTGCCAAAAGCTTTACTATTTACAAAGAGAACACAGCAGTTTAAAAAAACCCCTAATAAACTCACGTAAACACAAACCTCAACCACACAACACTATACAAGAATAACAACATCAGCCTCTGCTCACATCACTGACCTATACGTGTCTCCTTAAACATCTGAGAAAATAGATAGAATTTGTACAATGCAAAATCAATACACTATTAGTTCCTTATCCTGACCTACTGTCACACCATCAGGACTGATATACCTTGGCAATGAAGAGAAAATCCAAACCTCTGGACTGTATTTCCAAAATGGAATAAATTTTTTTCAACTCTTCTGAAACCCATTACAGTTGTTGATCCAACAATCATTTAAACTAACACACTTATCAGTACAATAGCATTATTTTCAGCCTCAAATAAAAACTTATTTCTACCATGTCAGTGTGTTACTTGCTAAACAAAAGGGAAAAAATGTTTTCTGCTTTTGTCTACCTGCTCAGCTTGGTTGATGATTTATTGCAGTGACATCCAATTTTTCTGCCTTCCAGATGAGATTAAGGCTGTTTTATACAGTACAGTGGGGAAGCTTCCACTTCTGCTGATGTGTGCATATTTCAGGAAAAAGCAGGTTTTTAGTCTCTGTGGAATATATTTATTATACTCTCTGTACAGTCCATTAACCAAAAAGTTGCATCCATACAAATATTTGACTTCGAATGCAATGGAAAATTCTGCTAATAAACATCAAATGTTGACATAATGCTGTGGAAGATGAAGCTTCTGCTAAACTAGATAACAGCATTCAGTAATTAGGATATTGATTGTTAGGAAGTTTTTAATAGCATGTTATTGTGCTTTATGCACTGTATCATACATTTCTCAAAAGAACTTGGATAAATACCTGTAACAATAAATTTCTGGCCATGGACACTGAAGGTTTTTCTACTTTTTCCCTTTGTTTTTCTCAAAGATGGATTTCAGTTACATTTGGAACTAAGAATAAAAAAACAATTCAGAATGATTTTATACAAAGTAGCGTGAACAGAAAGAGAAGTGATTTTTCCATTAGTAAGTTTTCATTGGCTTTTTATGATTTTTTTTTAGATAACAATATACAGGAAAGATGCAAATAAAAGCACAAAACATATAAAAGCAATGAGAAAAACATATATCAAAAGACTTAGATGAATTAAAGTATTCCAGTAAGAAATACGTCAAAATTAATCATAGTTTTTAATTAATTTCAACAGAAAAACAAAATGACTCTATGACTTCCTAGTTTAGAGAAAGGCACAATAAGAATCAGTGACTAAAACTAAATTCTGAAGGACAGAATTTACTGACCTATTTATTGAAGTACATGTATATCTTATGGCTAACTGATTCTTTATTAAGAAGGAGATGAATTCTATACATTTTTTGCCTCAATCAAAATGAGAAACATTACCAGAAACATGTTTGCCCTGGTAAGAAAACAAAGGTAGTTTAATACAAAAGTAATTTAACAAAAGTATAATATTATGTAGTTGGACAGTTTTTTAGACAAAATCATCAGATTGGATCTTTTAAATACTTTTCTAATAAAAATCCATATAATTATATCTTTACTGATATGATACAAAAATGTGTGAAAACTAAAGCAGAAAACTGTCTTTCAAGAATAACATTATTTTTTAAAAAGTATTCCTGGAATTATTCTCTTATTTCTTCTGGTCTGTATCTATCAGAGTGTTCAATTTTCATCATAACTATGATGTTTTATCACAAAGATATCTGCACTATTTGCAAGTTAAATAAATCAGTCAAGAATATAATATTGAGAGATAAGATTTTTTCAACTATTGTAAATTTTAGGTAAAGTCAGAAGAAAATAAATTATTACACTCACTTTGTAATGGGTAGCAGATGCAAAGACCATCAAGACCTCAACAAAATTACAAGTATACTGTTGCAGTTTAATTGTCTATCATTCTATATGCTTATACCATTTTGACTTTTACAGTAAAATAGGGATGGCAAGAGAAAGAAGACAATATATTGTTGCCAGATTTGAAAGCATAATATCAAAATATGTGCAAGATTGAAAGAAAATAAAGCATTTTAGACAACTTTATCTCAAAGTGTCAGAAGATAACTTTCATTGACAATACGTAAACATGCAGCATAAGATAGCAAAACATGAAAGAACTTAACTGACAATGAATGATCCTACATTTCACATCTGTGTTCTTGAAAAAGCTCTAATGAATGGGTCAGTCTTGCCTTGAATTTGAACAAATAATTTGAGTCATTCACAACACTAATGTACCTTGGCTAGCAGATCGAGGGAAGTGATTCTCCCCCTCTACTCATTCTTGTCAGACCCTCCGTGGAGGCCATCTAGTTCTGAGGCCCCCAACGTAAGGATGACATGGACCTGTTGGAACAAGTGCACAGGAGAGCCATAAAGATGATCAGAGGGCTGGAGCACTTACACTATGCAGACAGGCTGGGAGAGAGAAGACTCCAGGGAGACCTTAGAGTAGTCTTCTAGTACCTAAAGGGTGCCTACAAGAAAGCTGGAAACAAACTTTTTACAAGGGCATGTAGTGATAGGACAAGGGGAATGGCCTTAAACTCAAGGAGGGTAGATTTAGATAAGATATTAGGAAGAAATGTTTCACTTGTAAGGGTGGTGAGGCACTGGAATAGGTTGCCCAGGAAGGTTGTGAACTCCCCATCCCAGGAGGTGTCCAAGTCCTGATGCATAAGGCTCTGACCAACCTGGTCTAGTGGAATGTTCCCTTCCCATGGCAGAGGGATTGGAACTAGATGTTCTATAATGTCACTTCCAACCCAAACCCTTCTATGATTCTGTGAGTATATGACATAAGATTTTGCAGTGTTCTGATAATTTTAGACAATAGTCAAAGTCAAGAAATAAAGAATTTTGTAGTTGTTTGAAACTGTAGGTTTTTAAAGTCATTTTGTAATGGAGACTAATGTTAGTTTGCAATCGTTCATTTTACCCTCAAAGTGTTCTATTTATATAAAAGCAGTATCTAATGACTTAACAGGTTTCCAGCTATATTTGAATGCAATATGTTGTCAGAAATAAAGTCAGAACTGATGACACTGGATTCTAGAACAAAATAATATTTTATGATTTATCTGTTTTAACAGAACAAATTTTAATCATTAGATTACCATGTAGAGTTTGGGCTTAAAAATTTTAGGAGCACCTTGAGATACGATCAAAGTCATAAGGATTCCAGATGTTTCACAATAATGTGATAATAATCAACAAACTGTCTACCAAGCTTAAAATAAATGCTTGCACACCGGACCTCAAAACTTCCTTTCAGCATTGAGTTTCAATGAAGCTTTGTGAATAAAATGCGTAAATAGTGATACAATTTATTTTAAAATGCTGATTACCTTTTTAAAGTAATTTTTATGTGGTGTTCATATTATTCTACAGATTCATGAGAAATTTAATTTTTTTTCTGCTCAACGCACCAAATAACTAAAATGAAAACTGATAATTTTATACATGATTTAGTGATTTGAAGATGTCAATTAGGTTTATCATTTTTATTATTCTTCTTATAATAAATAAAGTTCTTGAAAGCGTAATAAGGACCATAAGAGACTCCTTACTGATCATTTCACAAGCAAAACAGACTCCAAGTGGGGATACTAAGAATTTATTTTTGTCAAGATCAGAGCTTAAGAGTGAGAAGTTCAATAATCTTACAGACACCTTTTCCCCCACACCCACTTTTTCTAAGATCTACCTCCTCCTCGAGGCGACCCAGGGAGACAGAGTGGGGGTTGCAGTCAGACGTTGTTTCTGCCACTGGTCAGAGAGAGGAGTCCTTCCCCTGCTTCCCATGGGATCCCTCCCACAGAAGACAGTTCTTCACAAACTGCTCCAATGTGAGTTCACCCCACAGGCAACAGTTCTTCAGACACTGCTGCCACATGGGTCACTTTTCCACAGGGTGCAGTCCTTCTGGTACAGGCTGCTCCAGTGTGGGTCCCCCACAGGCCACAAGTCCTACCAGGAAATTCTACTGCAGTGTGGGCTCCTCTTCCCACAGGCTGCAGGCCCCTGCTAGGCCCTTGCTCCGACATGAGCCTCCCATGGGGACACAGCCTTCTTCCAGCATCCACCTGCTCTGGCATGGACTCCTCCATGGGCTACAGGTGGATCTCTGCTCCCCTGTGGTCCCCAATGGGCTGCAGAGGGACAGTCTGCTTCACCATGGACTTCACCACGGGTTGCAGGGGCCCCTCTCTGGTGCCTGGAGCATCTCCTCCCCCTCCTTTTCCACTGACCTTGGTGTCTGCATTATTGTTCACAACTTCTCACTCTGCTCTTCTCTATCTGCCATCTTCATCTGCCCACCCCCCTAGTTTTCGTTTCCCTTCTTAAAGATGTTATCACAGAGGCATTACTATTACTCTTAATTGGCTCAGCCTTGGCCAGCAGTGGGTCCAGCCTGGAGCTGGCTGGCATAGGCTCTGCTGGAAATGGGGAAAGCTTCCAGGAGCTTCTTGAAGAAGCCACCCCCATAGGCCCCCCTGCTACCAAAAACCTGGCCACAAAAATCCAATAAAACGTCAAGAAGGCGCCTGACTTTTGTCTTGGACATTTACATTAGAATGAATTGCTCAATATGGGTGCCTCCTAGCTAGACAGCTTTTTCGCAAGCTTATTGACTGAAAGCAGATGAAACAAGAAAAGCCTGAGTATACAAACTGATCATGATATGACATGATAATGAGCTATCAGAGTGGATCAGTGGAAGCAAAATAAATTCCAAAGTACTTCAGCTAAAACTTTCTCCATAAGAAAACAGGGATTCAGCTTTCATTATATTCTGAAATACAGAATATTATTCTCTTTCCTTATGTTCAAGACTAATAGCATCAAATAACAAAAGATTCTGACAAGAGTAATGATAATGATAAAGTGAGTAGGGAGCTGATCTTAGAAGAGGAAATGAAAAAAACGTCTTGTTCAGTATAGCATAGTATTTCTAATATACTGCCAGGAGTCAGAATTTCAGTGTTAGAAGCAGCTTGATAGAGATATGAACTATATGGGCTTCCCATAAATGTTTACATTAACCAAGGAGCTACTATTTTGCTAGAACCTAGGCTGTGAAATTGTTTGTCAATTGTTTACATCAGAAGTAATGTAATGTATGTAATGTATGTAATGTAATGTATGATACCTCTTTAAAAAGACATCAAGGTTAGAAGCAGCAGCAAAGAAAAATTACTGTTTAAGCCACAAGTCAATACTGGCACAATGGTGGATATTATACATTGGCTGTGGAATCATTTGAATCATAAATTAGAAAAATGTCTAATAGGTACCAAATGTGTCCTAAGCAGTGCTCTAATAGAAATAGGGCTGGCAACAACAAGAAAGAAGCAAAATAATTACATCAATATAAAGGAAAAAACAACTATTTTAAATGTAAGACATTTTGAGATGTGAGCACCTTAATCACAAAGGCCTTAGTTCTGAAGCCCAGGCACTCCCTCAAAGAACTTTTTCAAAATGCTTGCTAAAACTGGCATCCTGCCATATCAGGGCCTCTATTTTCTTGAAGAAAACCAACTAAAACATTTTTGAATTATGTTGTAAATTTATTCTTAGACTTTGATTACACAATGCAAATGAATTCTGAATCTTTTTAGTAGCAATCTTCTACATTTCAACTATATATGGAGACAAAAAATGAGGATAACGATTGTGGACAATAAAAGAAAGAAATAGTCCTAATAATGAGAGCTGTGCAACACATCTCCAGTTGCTTTAAGGGGCAATCTTAGTGCACAAACTGTTTGATAAGACAGTCCAGCAAGAAGATATGTGGTTCTTCTGTAAACAATGGTGTTACCACTTAAATAGTGCAATATATATTTTCATTTCTTAGCTATTAAGTATTGTCATCCACACCAAATAACTGTTAAGAAATAATTTTGTAACTATTTTAGCACTATAACAGGGTAAGAAAGTGGTCACTATGCATAGGCATTGTACAGAAGAAAAAGGCTAGACAGCTGCACAAGAAGCAATGAAACTATTGAATTTCATCTGCTGTCCATGGATCATTAATTTTTTTCAATTTTTGAATTTCTCAGAATTCAAAGAGTTACAAAAAATGCAACACTGCTCATTATGACCATCTCTAATATTATCTCCACACTAAAACTCATAAGCGATTCATCTTATTTGATTTTTTAAAAAAATATGTGCTGTTAAAAAATTCTAATTGCCTGATTCTGAAACATTAAGTTGGAAACATGTTATATCTAGTCACTTTTTGGTTGCTTGAAGATAGGTTTTCAAGGACTACAACAGAATGTAGTCCAGACTGATTGACTGTTTTACTTGTTGAAGTGCTTTTGGGAGCTGTAGCCCAATGATGATGAACTCTGTTAGGAGAAATAGTGAGCTACAATTTCTGAAATAATTTTTTCCACAATTTTCATGGTTTAAAGTGTTGTTGTTTCATTTTGTTTTGGTTTTTTCTAAGCTTTAATTTAAACTCAATGCTCTTGACATGATATTTCAAAAGAATCAAAGTCCTTTAAAAATACTCTTCAGATCAACAATTTCAACTATGTTTTATGGAGTATAATGACTGACTAGTAATTCTTATGCATGTTATAAAACAGTTTTTTAAAAGAGAAATAATTATGATCTTAATGTTTTGTTCTGTGTCAGCAGAATAGTTACTGACTGCTGATATACTGATAATTAGGGATACATTTGAGGCAGTGAAATTAAAACTTTTCTGATGACATACAAGAATTACTCAGGAGATAACACATTTTTTTGGCAAAGAAGACAGTAACCAATAGACACTGAAAAAGAGAAGGAACATAAGTTACCCTCATAAACTCTAAGCTGTAAGGAAATGAGACAATGATGGCTAAGGGTCAGACCCCAAGATACATGGTTTAGACAGTATAAATTGTTTGCTCTTGATAACTTTTTTTCCCTCTCTGAATTCTGCAAAACAACATTTTACAGCTAAAAGCTGTATAGGCATAGGTTAAAAGGCAACAAAACAGGCCTAAAGCTACTAAATATTTTCATCGTCTGCATTTGAAGATTGGCAGAAACTGTTCATTGTTTCGCACTATGCTGCAGGCATATTTTACTGCTAGAGACAAACAGCTTAGTTTAATGCTGAACTCAAAGGAACTTGCTGCCTTTTGGTAATATCTGACCCGTGGTCAATGGTGTAGAAATACTGAGCGATGCCCAAGACTTTGCCATGTGCTTGCCATATCTAAGTCGTTCTGGACAGCAAATTAGAGCTAGTCCCAAAATTTCTAAGGGAAAGGTGGTTTTTCCTTCTAACAGCATGAAATATTTCAAAAAAAGAGTGAATGATCTTTTAGTATCTCAGAGAATTTGCATTGTAGTAATCTCACTAGCCTGCTGAAGAATGAAGAACATTTCCTGTGCCATGCTGGTTTTTAAAGGCTCACCTATGGATTCTTGGAGAACGGAAGCCACTAGCAGGGTTCTGTTTATATGCAAGTTTTGATCCCTACTTAAACCTGAGAGTCCAGGAATTGAAGGAGATCCTCCTAGGAAGATGCCAATGGGGCACTCAGATAGGATCTCTTGTGCAAAGTACTTCAGATCCAACACACCAGCCCAACTCCTCCTCTTTTTTCTACAACAAATATAGGGCTTGTATGTGAGTTTCACAGTAAATATTCTGCACCAAAGTCTTACATTGCTATGGGCAAGTGTAAAAATCACATTTATTTAAGTAGTTAGTGGATTTTTGGGTTTGGAGTTTTTTTGGGTTAGTTCGTTTGTTGGTTTGTGGTTTGTTTTTTTTTTTTCTTTTTCCTCCGGGCTAATAATTTTTCACTGCTTTAAGCCTTTGATACATCATTTTCCTTGTCTTAGTCTATGCAAGACTCTAGTGTTTTTTTCCTTGACAAGTGCAATTTGCATATTAAGTCAAACATTCAAAACTTTGAAGAGGTTTTCTTCTTCTTGCTTAATTAAGTATTTGACAACTCCGTAGAACCATAGAGTAATTTAGGTTGAAGGACAATCTCAAGAAGTAGTTTAGTACAATGCACCGGCCAAGGCAAGACCAACGTCATAAAGAAGAAATATATAATTGAATTTCATAAAAACCTTTTGCAACAGGGTAACGTGTAGAAACCGCGTCAGGAAAAGATGCAAGATCACTTTTCAAGAATTTCACAGAAACATACTGTGAAATAGGCAAATCTAAGCTTAAACTATACATATGGATATGGATGTCAATCTGGTTGTTTAAAGGCTAGACTAAAAAGATCTCCATGACATAGTGACAATTAGGGATGCATAATACAAACAAATCCTGTTTAAGAGCTCAAGACAAGGTAAAAGTAAAGTGATATAGCTGTGAAGTGATGATGGAAAAAGCAGGTAGCAGATTCATAATGAAAATGTGCTGGAATTCTTAGTAATTTTTATACAGCTGGAATAATTTGATAATTTTGCTAAAAGAAATAAAGTACATGAATAACAAAAAAATTATATTCAAATGGTTCCAGTTGTAGTCACATTGAAGTAAATGAGGTTTTGATTAGAAAAGAGTTGTGGTCTATTTGAAACATACACCTTTTTTTTTTTCCATCTGTCATCTTATATTCTGTTTTATTAAAAAACAAACAAACAAAACAACAAACCTACAATAATTAGACAGGAAAAAAATATTGAGATTTTACTATTATCCTTTTATAATTTCCACTGAACTTCTACTAGCTATATAGGTGAGTAACAATTTTGAAATATACTATAAAAGCAAGAATATAAATATTTCCTGGTCTCAGATCTTTGTGGCATTACAGTAAGGCTGTCAATATTTCTTAATTAATACTTAACAAGAGATTCTGCAAATAACCAGAGCAAATGAAAGTACCGAAGAAAGTCTAATGTACATGTTAATTCTTGTGGGGGTTAGGTTGTTTGTTTTTTCTAATTATTAATTATTTCACAGAATGAATAAAAAACTCCAGGAAAAGAAATAAGAAAATAATATTCAGCTGAAGAGAAAAGATTAAATATTTGAAGATGCTGAACAAGTTATAGCTTATGAATTAAATAAAGGATGCTTAATTTTTCCTCCTTTGAAAATCTCAGCAAAAGCTTTCTTAGAACATATTGTTTAATACAGTGCAATTTATGAATAAAAGGGTAAAAAATATTTTTTTTGGTATGCATGTATGCTTACCTTTAAATTGTATATGAAGATCTCTCTATGTTATTCTCCCCTCAAGAATAAATAAAATGTTTATATGCATTATATTTTTGGTTTGACTGAAGCACTTTGGGTCACAATTTTTCACATGATACCAATATTTATGAACCTCATTAGAAAGTATGTTTATTTTATCTTTAAAATACAAAATAATGAGCTGTAAGACCCTTAATCTTTGGAAGCAACTGAAATGAGTCTTGGTCATTACAGTAATTTCCACATAATCTATTTTGTAAAGGAAACCATCAATATTTTTCATGTTTGGATAATAAATAATTGCATTATTCTATGAGCTTGTAATTCTGGAAGAATAAGTTTCTCACCACAAAAAGGTCTTTGGGGAAAAACTTCCATATAATGAAGTAGTATTATCTATTGACAGGAAATTGAGGAAGATGTTTCTAGCTCCTGTCAAAGCTTTGGCAGATCATATATCCTTACTTTGGTGGTTTTATTCTTTTCACGGGTTACTTATCCAGGTGTACAGTGTAATCCACAACAGTACTTCTATTGCTTAACAAATAGAAGTTTCTGAAGAAAAATAGCTTGACTTATTCTTTAAAAAAGGAACCAAAATGATAAAATATATTATATTCTCTATCGTTATCTTCTTTTTTATTCCAAAGAAGAGACATTTTTTCTGGGCCATCTAAAAATACATGGCAAGCTGCTGTATTATGAGTGCTGAAAGCTATGCTAATTAAAACTGTCTCTTTTTTTTGTGTTTCTTGGTTGGCAGCAGTGATCTCTTCCTGTACTCTTGGAATTTGGGGCAACCAGTGTTCTTCTATTTATGAAAGATAGGTGTACTGAACCACCTAACATGAAGACTGCACAGATACTTGAGGCCTTTTATACTCCAGAATGTGGCTTCTTGACATGCCATGCACTACATTAAATGTTCAAAATGTTTTATTTTACCAATTTTGTTTAAAAATATGCAGTTTCATTCTTTTCTTGACTGTTAACAGTATCATAGAATAATAATAATATATGACAGTGACTACCTACCTATTTATTTTCAGTCAAAACAAAACTGTGATTTAGAATATTTTAAAACATTATGGAAATTACAAATAATTTTCCAACTTACTTTTTTAACATGTAGTCATATGATGGACATTTTCATTTTGGATACATTGACAAATGTTAAGATGATCTTCCTGTTGCATAGCAAAATGTTTTAAATTTATGGTACATTTCTCAGATAAGAGAAGACCCCATGAGGAAAGCTGGGGTGGGATTCTCTTTCTCTCTTCTGAACAGCAGCAAAGAAAACCTCTGACTGTAACCCCCCCGCACAC
>WEIV01026575.1:0-36044 GCA_013390005.1 Calyptomena viridis
AGGCTGGGCTAGGTGGACTGCCGACCTTGTGTAAAACTGGTGAACAGCTTTAGTATTCACTTAGTGGTGAAAAGCAAGGCAAGAACATGGACAGAAGGCAAGCTGTAGACCAATGACTCCACTGTAACTTAAAGCTGAGGACTGGGAGCAGGCAGTCTGTCCGAATACAAAAGCCAGGAACTAGTGCTAAGCTGCTAGCAGCTCAATGACNCCGTATTTTTTCTCTCTCTCTGCATTTTTTCATTCCTTGTCTTGTTCAAGGACTGTAATGACTGTTGAGATCTTACCTCCTTCGACTTCCCGATTCTCAAAGTCTAGGGAAAAATGTTTGTGATCACTCTGGACTTTGTTTCCATTGCCTTCATGTTCTCTGTTATTTGTATATATTATTATTTTGTGTATAAATTTGNAGGCTTGGTGTGGTAAACACGCAGTGCCTCATCTATGCATTCACATCACCTAAAGGTGGGGGCTCTTTCCCAGTCACTGAAATGACTAGGACCTTCAGCATGGCATTCTGTCTCCGTATTTTTTCTCTNATTTACACTAATTACATTATTTTGAACTGACTTTTAAAACTAAATAAATTTGATCCATGAGGAAAAAGTGTCTGCAGTTAGTATGATTATTTTTCTTGCAGTGCATTTTGAAATTACTCTGCAGCAGCACAGGGTGCTCCTACACATGGACCACTAATCAAATTGCCTGATTAGGTGAAATTCTAGACTTTCAGTAAAGTTTCCTCATGCCAAATTGCAGTAATAATTGTTACAACATTTTTGCTCAAGAAAATTTCTCAAATGCTTCAGATATAATTTCATTTCTAAGCTGACTGTATAAGTAAATAATACAGTATAGCCAGCAGTAATCTTTCTCCATAGTTAAATGTAAATATTACTGGTTACCAGCAGGAGCCATAGCATCCTTAATTGGCTGCAGTTAATAATATATTATGTCTAAAAAATGTTAACTTTAAGGTTATGAAGTCAAGCACTTAGAATTTGGGTAATGTCGTCGTTAACATTGCTCAGGCAATTTCTATTTTCCTGCCATTTGTTTGCATGCGTGTTACAGCTTTTAATTAAACAATCACTGTTCTTTTTTTCCTCTTAAGTCCACTGCCTCATTCATACCAGTAAACTGGTAGTAATTACAGATTTCTTTTTATCTTCCTCATTAAAGCATGGCTCCAAGCCTTTTTTAACTCAAATTATCCAAGCCTTGCACAGAACATTTTCATTCCTTTTTCTCTCTGTGTTTCTATGGTGCTTCTACCACATCTGAACACTATAGCCAACAGTTAAACTTTAGTTGAAGAACAGACTTTTCAATGCCAGGCAGGGGGATCATATTCCTATCTTCCATCAGCCTGCCCACATTACTGTTATTAGAAAGCTGTGTGCTCACATTCATCCTTCATGTTAATGCCTTTTTTCACANGCTCCCTTTTTAGGGAGACCTGGAGTTTCACCCTTGTGACAGGAATGCAGGCTACTGAAGGAATAAGATGTGGGCAATGTAAAATGCTTCTGAATGGATTGTGCAAAAACAGGAGCTGAACAGGGAGGTCCAGATCCCACTGAAGAACATCCATAGAATGCATCTTCTGCAGGGACACAAGAAAATAACTAATTTTCAGCTACTTTTATCCAGTCAGGTCTTAACACCATTCTGGGTTTATGATTGATAAACTCTCTGCTTTTCCTACAAAGTTGTCTGAAAAAGGCTTACCAATGACAAAAGCTTTAGGATGCATTTTTCAGAAGTAAGCAGTGAGGGTCCTGAATAAAAAAATAATAACAATTTGTGTTTTCTAATGAAAAATTGTTTCCTTTGCTTTAAAATCCATCATTATCTCCTGTGTTAGATCAAGTGCTATTGCTGTGTACCTTTTACCTTTTTTTTTGTAGTCAGAAACAAGTAAAAAAAAATAGACCAATATCCAGTCCTTTCCTTTGTCTTCTTTAAGATAAGGATTCAGCAGTGACAAACAGTCTTGAACCAGGACTATTTCAGTGTTCATGAGTTTGAGTTTGAAGTCTTATTGATCTGCTTACTTGCCATCTTTGAATATAAATTTCTCTTTTTCAGAAGAACCCTGAAAACCAGTTTCTACCAAGTAGAGCACTGTTAACCAAAGTGGAACGATTGAGGTTATTGATTTAATTTACAAGTCATAGTAGGAGTAACCTGAATGTAGTAACCTGAAATTTTATTTTAAAGGCTCTCAAAGAGAAAGAGGTTTTTCTTGTTGATTGGTAAAGCTGCTAAGACAGTAAACCCCTCATTCTACTGAAGTATGACATTTCTGAGGGTACCACAGAGGCTACCCTAGCAAACCCTAGGGACCCTGGCAAACCCTAGGGAAATGCTGACTGTGTGACAGCAAGGCAAGAAGTTACTGTTAGCCAGCAGCTGCAAAGTCATGACTTTGGTTTGCACTTTAGGAACTGAATGTCTTGGTTACTCCCAAATCTTGTTTTAGGGGCCTGCATCTCTTCTTCAATTCCATAGACACACATTAATTTCAGCAGGAATACAGCTCAATGCACACTTACTCTGAGTTTTAATTTGTCGCTGAATGATTTCTTTCTTACTGGGTAGTTCCTGTTTACTCTGAACTTGTATATAGATGCATCTTGTTGGTAAGTAGAGTTAATGAGCCACAGAGAAAAAGAGTGTGTAAACATGTTTATTAGTTGTCTTAAATATGCTGTATACTTAAGAAAAAAGTGCATTTATGAAACATTTTGCATTTAAAATAATTTATTAAGCAAGGGAAACATTATAGTAATGAAATTGATGTATTTATTAATGAAATTGATTAATTCATTCTTGTCACTAAGGGCCATATGATTTCTGTATTTGATATAATTTGGTGTAAAAACTTTCAATCTGTTTGGACACTCTTGAATACATCAGCAGGAACTTATCTGTAACTTTATATGCCTAATACCTTCTGCAAATCTGTCCTAATGCCCTTTGGGTTCTTAAAATCAGTGTATCTCATCCCCTGCCACCTGGATCTCATTTACTGCAATAGAAAAACAGCACCCTGTTCTTGTTGATCCCTTTTTTCAGACTAAAACAGATTATTACAAGCAAAGAAAATTTTCTTTCGGAAACTACTAACAAAACTAAAAATCAAAGTTGTCTATAAGCCAGTGCTGGATTCAGTGACCTAGCTGATGCCTTATATTCTTAATGTGACTGAGGTCATTATTTTTCTTAACCCAAGAAACTAAGCACTTGACTTTTTGCCAGCAGGAATGACAATGTTTGCACTATTGTTAAAAATTATACAAATAAAGTATATATGTATGTATGCCTTAGTTTGTAAGACTGTGGCATAGGTTGAATCAATCATGAAACTGGCTCATTTGGCAGTCAACATTACAGTAATTTTCTAACTAATTCCGTATATAATTAAACCAAAGCGGCCCTTAATTGAAAAATTTAAGAAGACACATTTGTTGCCCGTATTCCAACCTGAGATTAATGCCTGAAAAGATTAGCAGTCTGAAGCCTGCTGACTTAGTCACTTTATTCCATTATTTTGTACTCTGACGAAGCAAGCTAGGTATTTGGCCAGTATACAATCAGTTTACAATGAAAAAGCATACCAAATACTGTTTAAAATTGTAGCAGGTGGATACGTTAATACAGTCTAAACCCAAAGGCTGTTTATCTATATATTGCCTATTGACAGGTGAGAGCCAAAATAATTCTTTCTGACAGCCATTTCAGCTGAAGGTGGGTAAATTGTTTAGCTTCAGAAAAAGCATTGAGGATATTCCAATTAGCAGCTGAGTTTCTGCAGTAATTTAGTCAGCTGTTGTCAGACATGCATACTGGATGCAGCCAGGTTGGTTCTGGCATGCATTGCAGCAGTGAAAACCAGGAGCCAACATTTGCTTTTCATCAGATTACTCTGGAATCACAGAATTGTAAATAAAACATCATTAGCCCAATGTTTGTTTTTGAAACTGAAGTTGAGGCTAGTCCAGGTCTCTCTGAAATGTTTTAGGATTTTTGCCACAGGTTTTGGGCAATTTTCCCACTTTGAGCTCTGAACATGTAAGAACTGTTTGATGATTTGGTTACTGAGACCCTTAAACATTCCAATTCAGTGCCTCTTAACTATTTAGGCACTGCTATCAGCAGAATCATTTCCACAAAGTCAAATTTCATGTTTTATAGCTGCCTGCTATTTACTTAATTATTTTTGGTGAGCTACCCTGACTCTGAGCTGGCTGTTTCAGGACATGGTGTGTTAGACTTGCAATACCCTCTATTATATTCCCAATTGAATGTTTTCCTGTTTAGGGTTAGTCATGAAAGAGCATTTAATTTTGAAAGGCATACCACATGTTCCTATCCTCTGTTTGCACAGCTGTAACAGAAGATAACTTAATGGAAAGAATAGTCTTTCAAACAAGGAAGGCTCATCTTCCAAGACAGTCATTTCACTTCTTTTATGATCCATCAGCTTCATAGCTTCATATTAGCTATAGCTTCATATTAGGTTTGTTTCTGCATCTGAAATTATAATCAATGTTTTCTTATTATGTGGCATAGATTAGGTTTTGGGTTGGTGATACCTGCAGATCTGCACTGTGTAAGTGCACACAGAATGTAATTTATTGACAGCTGGAAAGCCATTTCGGCATTACTATATTTTAGCATTAGTAATTGTCACCAGTTTTCTCACGTGCTGTAAGACTACAGGTGACTATAAGAAGAGAACAAGATTTTCACAAGGATGGATCTTATCTCTTGTAAGATCTAAATAATAAGTTATAAAGCATAGTTTGATATAAAAATAATTAATTTTTATTTCTCATATGTAACTTTTCTGCAAATTAAGAATGTGGGGTTTAGTAGCATGTATTCTTCAAATGAGGTCTACAGATATAAAATAAAACTAATTTAAACACATTCTAATCACAGAACTGAACAAAATGAATGCTACTAAATGCAAACCTATAGTAGTTTGGTGGAATGAGGTTAAACTGTTGATAATTTGTGTTTATAACGTCTGTTCTGACATGTGCATGGACAAAAGACTGTATCCCAGAGAAGCGCTAGTCTGGAAAAGTCACTTCAACCCAGACAGACCTTTAATCATCAAAAAGTTCCTGGTAAGGAGGATATCTTATGTTTAAAAATTCTTCTCTTCAACAAAGAAAGTAGCTCAAGGAAGTTGGACATGGTTTGAGAAGAGGAGTCTCTCTGAAGCATTCATTTTATTTTAGACAGCAGTAGTTTGTTCTTTTTTTTTATGAAATAAGATGAAAGTAAACTGACTTTGTGTTTGGTTTGTTTGTTATAGAGTTAGCTTTCTTCCTAGTAGTTGTACTTTGGTGTGTTCCAGCCAAAACCAGGACAGACCTGGTTAGATGATAGGCCTCAGAGCAGTTTTCATTCATTCCAGGACTCAGTTCCTATCCGGTGTTTTACCTCATGCCTTCTCGTGACTTCTGAGAAGCATGTGAGGTGAGACTCTGCTTGGTTGCCTCTTGCGTGCCATGCATGACAGTATCATGAAACTGATCTTCTGCTAGCATGTCTGCAGCCCACCAAGATAGAGAGATACTACCACGATCTTCGTGTGTTTTCTGAGGAGATGTGTGATGCAGTATCAGATCTACTTAGGAAGCAGTATCTGGGAAAAGCCCACAACCTTTGAATCTTCTTGTTTATTGCAGCAGATGGGAATAATTTGACTCCATCCAGTTCTCTGAGACTCACAGTGAGAAACCTGATATGATCTTTTAATTTTATTTTCATTAGAACACATGAACTTTTCTAATTACTATTTTTTTTCTAATGTAATGAGTGCTGTCAAACATATCAAGGAATGTGTCAATTCAGATACAAATGGCATGTAAATATTTCCTGATATTTTCCAGTCAGTGAGGTATTTTGTTATACTTAATTTTCTTCACAATCTGTTTGAGGCCTAAAAGGCCTAAGTGCTTTTGATTGTGTACTTAACATTCGTACATTTCTATGTGCAGTGAATGTTGTTGCCGAAGGCACGGCTACATGAGGGCAGGGCTGTCAGCAGTGCTAGAGCGTGGGTTTGAAGCACATAATCTATTCAGTGTTTTTTGGTAAATGTGTGCTCCCTTTCCTCCCATGCTTTCCACCTGCACTGCTGTGGGACAGCACTGTGTGTGGAGCCAGGTAATGCAGAGAAGTTGACGTGCCCCAGCACTGCGGTCTGGCTTTGCAACATCTCATTTTCTGTAACCATACTGTAAACTTCCCTGTTTGTGGCGGAGGCACTCCATGCTGCAGGCAGATCCACTAAGGGGCTGAGAGGATGTTCTTAAGCACATCTGTTTTATACTTAGGAAAGCACAATGTTCCATTAATTTATTTTTCTCCATGTAAGAACAGAATGTGGGACTTAGACTTTTTTTAATTTCTGTAACAGACAGTCAGCATGCTTACAAAATACCATGAGAGAAGTCAGAGGTGATTATGGTGTCTACAGCAAAGCCTGGGGATTCCAGGGGTTGCTTCCTGCTTTGCATTTATGATTGCTCATGAGATACCATGTTCAGTGCCAGGGCTGAGATCTTGTCCTTAGCAATGTCATGCAGGCTTGTTGAATTACCAATTACTTGTTGAGTTTAGAGGTGTAAAACCTTTTTGACTTCTCAGAATAATTTGGTACCTATTAATTTGGCTTAATGTAAGTGATTTACAAGCTTAAAGAGTGCTGCTGCCCTTTTTCATCTCTGATTGTTTTCATTTGAGAGGAAATCAATGATAGCCAAGAATTTCTTTGTCACAAAAATTTTGGCGTCTTCAGGCATGTTTGACAATATCCTTGTTACAGAGCCAAGCCCATCTTTTCAAATATCAGCTTTTCCAATATCTTTGTGATTTTCTTGTAATTTTTTTTTTTTTTTGGACAGTATCTCTTTTTCACTTCTGGATACTGCTTTTTTTCTTTTTTTTTTTTCCATCCTCAGTTCTCTTTAATTTACAGACTCAAAAAACCCTGTTTCATCCCTACTGCCATGCTTTGGACAGCTTTCATTATTCCACTACCCAGATCCTAAGGAAATTTTATTTCTTACAAGAGGAGAACAGCTTCCATACCTATCATACCCTCCACACCCCTAGTGGGCCTTAGGCTCTCACCCAGAGCAATAGGTAGAATTGCTAGTAGTAATGTTCATTAAAGCCTTTAAAACTGAATTATTCAATGAGAAGTCACTGAACTTCCAAAACCATTCACTGTCAATATCAATTAACTAATGAAAAGACAGAACATTTTGTGTTGGCTATCAAGGGATTTTTAGGATCTTTATTCAGCAGTCAGAAATGCTGGCTCACCTATGAGAAAGCAAATCTTTTTTTTTTTTTTGTAGAAAAAACTCTTAAGTCACTGGTAGAATCAGCAGCAGGAGTTATCTCCCATGGCCCGGCCAAAAGCATTGGATATACATAGGTTATAAAGTAGTGTGGGAGTAACATAGACTTCTTAGTACTTCTGTATAGGCATATTTGAGGTAAGGTGTGATGTGTTGACAGAGCAGTTCAGTGTCCTGCATTGAAGAACAATCTTTAGGCAGCTGGAAATACCAGTGATATACTGGCATCTCAGAACACCATGAGGTGGTGTTCTTGTAAAGTAGCTTGCATGTATTCAGTACTTAAAATTTTTACAACAGCATCTTTTGAGAGGACAAGATCAAAGACCAACTGGTATCACTGAGTGGGCACTCAAAACTATGATTACAATTCCAAGAAATTAGGTTAAATGATCTGACAAAAGCATATGTTGCCAAGATTGCTTGAAGATAGAACTTGATGTATCAGTGTAGTGGTTTGACTCTGACTGAATGCCAGGGACCCACTAAAGCCACTCTCACTTCCCCTTGCAAACAGGCAGAGAAAATATAATGAAGAGTTTCATGAGTTGAGATAAGGACTGTAAGAAATCCCTTACTGATCACTGTCATGGGCAAAACAGAATCCAGGTGGGGATATTAATTGAATTTATTATTAACAGGATCAAAGCTTAAGAATGAGAGGCAAAATCAATCCTAAAGACACCTTTCCCCCCAACCCCCTCCTTCCAAGTTCTACCTCGTCCCCCACAGCAGTGCAGGGAGCCAGGGAATGAGGGTTATGGTCGGTTGTTTCTGCCGCTGCTCAGAGAGAGGAGTCCTTCCCCCGCTTCCCATGGGGTCCCTCCCGTGGGAGACAGTCCTTCGTGAACTGCTCCAGTGTGAGTTCATCCCATGGGCAGCAGTTCTTCAGACACTGCTGCCACATGGGTCACTTCTCCGCAGGGTCAGTCCTTCAGGCACAGGCTGATCCACCATGGGTCCCCCACAGGCCACAAGTCCTGCCAGGAAAATCCGGATCCACTGTGAGCTCATCTCCCCACAGGTCAGCAGGACCCTGCTCCAACATGGGCCTCCCACAAGGTCACAGCCTCCTTCCAGCATCCACCAGTTCTGGCATGGGCTTCTCCACAGGCTGCAGGTGGATCTCTGCTCCCTGTGCTCCTCCATGGGCTGCAGGGGCACAGCTGCTCCACCATGGTCTTCAACACGGGCTGCAGGGGAACCTCAGCTCTGGAGCCTGGAGCACCTTCTCCTTCTCCACTGACCTTGGTGTCTCCATTGTTGTTCACATGTTCTCACTCTGCTCTTCTGTGGCTCCCATCTTTATCTATCCCTTAACATTTCTTCTCTCTTCTTAAATACGTTATCCCAGAGGTGTTACTATGATTCCTGATTGCCTGGCCTTGGCCAGCGGCAGGTCCGTCCTGGAACTGACTGGCATTGGCTCTGCTGGACATGGAGAAGCTTCCAGCAGCTTCTTGAAGAAGCCTCCCCTACAGACCTCTCCACTGCCAAAACCTGGCCACAGAAAACCCAATACAACCCAATTACAATTGTAATCTGAGTATGCTGGGACAAATTTAGTAGATTTTTTCATTCCCTTGCACCTTCTTTGCTTTACTTGATTGGGTGATAGAACACAAACATCTGCACTTGATGTACTCTGACCCAAACATTAAGAGGAATGATAATGTTTCTGAAGAAGATATAGGTAAGCAGAACTATTATTTTAGTATAAAATCTCAGCCCAGTGCCATTTGCACATAACTACAAAAATACTATGACAAGGCTTACACTCAAACTGGGTCTGAGAAGGACCTCAGAAGCTCATCTAGCCCATTCTCCCAAGGTTCATGCCAGATTCAACTTGGCCTAGATTGTTCCAGGATACTTAATACATCTCTACTGAATAATCTCTGATGTTGAAGATCTCACATGACCTCACCTGCCTTCCCAGGCAGTTCTACTGTTCTTGCTGTTAGAAAGTTTTTCCTCATGTCTAGCCCCAAACTTTGGTGCTGCAATTTTTTTTTCTTGTCCTCCATACTTAAAACTGACTTTACCATGATGCTGGAGGGGAGATGGAAGAAATAAATGAGGTGATTTTGTGGGTATAAAAAGCACTTGGTGTGGCTTTTTCTGGCAAAGCTGAGTTTTTACAGGTATTGACTTTTGTATTTCTGAGAGACTAGAATGGTCTCTTTCAGGTCAAAACTGCACATATTGGCATGCCTGTCCTTGCAAGCCACTGCCAGAACAAATCTTATCAAAGTATACATTTAGGTAGTGTGAAGGCTTTGTATTTTTTGCTTCATTTGAACATTAATATGTAATTAATTTGAGAGAAGTTTTGGGCTATTGGCCCATAGGAAATGAGTCACAGGTCCCTTTTGTATGAGTTTTTTCATTGGGACAAGGACCCAGGGACTGTATTGAGCGGTATTGCAAGTACAGATGTGTTAAGATGCTAAATATTGGTAAAATCATAAAGTTTCCATGACACTCACTGTATCAAATGGAAGATATGTTGACCACAGACACTGAAGCAGAAGCAAATTGTACTGACATAAATTTCTTGAGGATGTTTCTGACCAGCCTCAGATCCTTCAAGATTTAGGAGAACTGGAGTTACTCCTCCTGCCACGTTTCCACCTTCTCTTCAGTTCTGTCTGAAGGATTTTCTAGACAGTAGCAATGATGGGGATGTGCTTACTTAGCAAAAAAGGCCATTTTAACTCCTGATTTTGCAGTTCAGTGGCTGACAGAAGTCTTTGTGTCTGTGTCCACACATTTGTGTTTCATGTAATAGCACACAGTTTCAGAGCAAATGTATTTCAAAGCAAGATGCTTATATTTCTCTTTTCCTCTGCCCATTATATATAGACAGAAACATTCCCTCTTCTGTGGGTTTTCAGAAGCAATTTGTATCTGGATATCTTTGTGTCCAGATAGAGCGTAAAGAATGCGCTAATGAATGTAAGAAGATGCCTGTTACACTGATGTCAGGAATATGTGTTTGCCCTTCTCACCCTAGTCTAAGCTGAATTCATTAAAACATAATGATGCACATATTCAGCAATTTTGTAGTAGCTGCTGAGAGATTCTTGTGTTTTTTGACTCCTCATGTTATGGTCTCACCATGTGACTTTTGTGTGCTGCACTAGTGTGCATTTTCCTGCTCTTTTTTTTAAATGCTGGAAAACATTTCTGAAGATCTTAATGTTTTTGAGAGCTCACAGACCTTGATTATTCAACTGAACAGACCTTTTGGTTATGGTCAAATGCTTCAGAAAAGATTCATGGACTTGTTTTTGTTTTCTCCCTGGATCATATACTATCACCACAGCAGAGATCTGGAAACTGACAACACCTGGAACAAGGTCCTTACCAAACTCTATGAAAGAGCATTTAATGCGGAGAATTCAGCTGCTTAGAGGCTGTGAGAGAATTCTGTTGATTTGTAAAGAATAATCTTGTTATGGTCTTAAGTATTTTGACGTGTCTTCAGCTGGCATAAATGAGCATCATCAGTGAGAAAAAAAAGCCTCATAAATTTTCTTGAGTGTTTGGCCATGTATATTGAAGTTTTTAAGCAAAAAAAAAACCCAAATGAAACTAAAACAAAACAACAACAACAAAAAATCCACCAAAAAACCCAAACCAACCAACGAAAAAAACCCAAATCAAAACCAAACCAGGCATATCAGTTACATTTGTCCTGGCATTGTATCTAGTGGGTGTTTAGCTATACTAAAAGTACTATAGACTAGATTATTTTACAGTTGGGGGATTTTCATTTAGTACTATTGAATTTTTGGTAAGTTGAGACGATCCTTTCCAGACAACACTGGTATTTAGGTACCATTGTTATCCATGATGCTTCCTCAGTGTAGGACATACTCAGCTAAGACACACCCCTGTTTTAAGGATCTGAAAATAACAGATGGATTCCATCCACCTGCCAAGCATAGGCAGGAAACAGCCTTCTCCCGTTAGCTATTTAACATTATCTTCAGCCTCAGGATGTTACCTGATGTCTTCTTAAGACACAAAAATAGTTGTGAAGAAACTAAACCTTTCAGTGGTTGTAGGGCTTCTGTAACTTATTTCTAATAGCCTTATTAGGATGAATTTGTATGTTATCCAGTGCTTGATCTGGTAGCCAATTTTCCCAGTGTGGTTGATAATGGTTTCATGCAGTAGCATACTTCACAAGGTCACTTTTATTTTATGTTGTATTATCAGGAAACCAATTCAGTTTGAAGGTTGTTCCTTTCTAACAGATGTTGGGGAAATGGGTGAGGAGTAGCTAGGCATCAGTACACCTTGAATTCGTAGGTGTGTTTTTAGGTTATGTGCTATAGAATAAATGTAACAGTATCACACTCATTCCAGGACTTGTGAAGAATTCACTGGTGCTGTTGTTTGTTACTGCCTGAGAAGTGCAGTCTGCATGAGCTAGGGTTATTTGTGCAGGTGGAGCCTGTTCTGACACCCTTATTCATGGAAAGATAAACTTAACATCTGCTAGAGTGTGTATAGACTTTCTGAAACACTAAATAACACATACTAGTAAAGGGATAATGTGCATCACTGTATAGTGGTCAGAATGCTCTCCTAGCATTACCTTGTCATCCTAGTGTTCATTTTATTGCAACCTGCTGATTGTAAATGAAGTGTTAGACACAAGCATTCCATTTCTGAAAGACTAAGTAAGTGCAATAAAGTGCTTTCTCCACAAACCATTAATAAAACCAAAAAATTAATAAAAAATAAACCCACAAAAAAATCTACCACACAAAATGCTAAAATGTTTTCATTTCTTGTGCTTAATTTTAGTCTTGGAACTGAACCAGGTTATTATTCCCACTTATGGAACAGCGCAGGATCAGCAAAACCTTCATACTCCTGAATGGGTGAGTACTTTTTTATTTTATCTGTGATGACCTGTAATATATTCTTGTATAGATGTGCAACAGTCAGTAGCTGTTCCAGAAGACTAGCATTCCTGTTCATTTGCGGCACATGCAGTTCATCTGTGTGATTGAATCTGAGTTGCTGTTATCCTTGTTTCCCTCATTACCTGAAACTGTTTACTCAGATGTGAAAGGACAGGTCGTCACAGGCACTAGACTCATTTAAAAGTGACCCATATATATTTGGTGTAAACCCATACCTACACATAGACTTCCTCTCTTCCTGTAACTTTTTTCACTAATGTATAGGGTTTGTGTGTGTATACAAGGATAAATAGTTCTGAACACACCCTACATTTAAACACACATATCATGTAAATTCATACACACCCAGGTATTAGCTGGCTAATATGTGAGTTCAGGATTCATTGTTACAGAAAACTTGGATACACCAAGAAATTCCTCACTCCGGAAGTAGAATGACAAGAAGGAAAAAGACCTAGAAGTGTTCATTCCGTTTATCCAAAGTTCAAATTTTCCAGCTTGCCTAATGTTTTCTGCAGCTAACAGGCTGCTGGCTCTAGCTCAAGATCCCATGCTTCAAATCTCATGGAAAACCAATACCCAAGGTAACAGGAAATTAGCTTTCTTCTGGGAGGTGGATACTCTCATCTCCCTGGCCCCTGCATTTTGCAGCAGGGTGTTCTTTGTTTGAAGCTGCTTCAGTCTCTGGAAAAATGTTTAAACATTTCTGGAAATACGAGGTGTAACTAAGAGTTTCCATTGCCCAACTGAGTGCCCTCCTTCCTAGACTCTGCTTGTGGTTCACTGAATTTTTATATATTTATATGAAGTGGAGTCGCATCAAAACAGCTGGAATGTCATATACCTTGTGGTTAGAAGAGTCTCGTCCAGCAATCTTGGTATAATTTATTTTATTTCTTCTGAAAATTGACAGTCAAAATCAATTTTTTTTTTATTTTTGGTTACTCATGTCTACCAGCAGATGTAATTTCTGCTCAGTTGTAGCAGCCTCTTTTCTGTATTGCTCTTTCCATGTCAGGCCCTCCTGTTGGTCACTGGGTAGTTTCAGTGAGTTAGAAGGGCCAGAAAGATACAATTGTGATCTACTGAACCTGTTTGCTAGATGAATGAGGGCTAATTGTAGCTAGAAATGGAAACCCAAGAGGAAGCCCTGACCTTGAATGGTTAACTAGAAGGGAAGTACTGTGCCTTTTGCCTAAACCTGGATCATGCTTTACACCTGCAAGTATTCAGGAAATTTTATTTGATTTTGCAAGTTGTTCTGGAGTAGCCAAAACTAAATAAATTATTGGCTAATAGAAGCAATCCTGTTCTTCTTACGGTGCTGTCTGTAATTACAGGACCATACACTAAGTTGCCACAAGATCCCTGGCTCATTTGGCACAAGAATAGGATAATTATCTTCAAAAAGCCCACATTCTCTGAGAATGTTGTTTGTAGTACTTCAGCAAGGTGTAAATGTGGCGGGAAATTACAGTGAAGGAATGAAAGGCTCTTTCGACTAGAGAAACTGAGTTCAGTCCTAGACAAATGGACTTGCAAAGTCACAGCTTTTGTTTCCTGACTGTTAAAGGAGAACATCTCTTGCCCTGTTTGCATTAGTTCAAAATAGTGATGCATGGACCTAGAAGTGAGTGTATTGATCTTAGAAGAGAGAATTGCAGCAATTTCTGGAAAGATGTCACTGTCCTGGCATCTCAAGTTGGAATCCAAATTTAGGAGACAGCAAACAGGTTTTGGCATTGATGTCTAAGTGCCTCATGTGATCACCATTGAAATGAGGGTTTATACCGTTAGTATCTTTCCTGCGGGTTCTTTTAAAATTAAATTTTTTGGCCTTGGGATTATATCAGAATACCATAGTCAGAAGGAAATCCCTGCTTTGAACATTTGGGCTATTTAGATGCAGTGTAACAGAAAAAAAAGGCATTACATAAGGAAGATAACAAGCAGTATTCCATAACTGGGAGAAGATTCTATAACTATAAGGAGCCATAGAAGTATGGCATGTGATTGTACAATCAAATTATATATCATAAACACTATATATGAGGAAGACAAAACTGCACAGACATCATTAATTCAAGCCTTTTCCAGCTCATGTTTCATTTTGCAGCTTCTCTCCTTTATAGGTAGATAGTTTGAATTTGCATGTAACATTGAGATTTTTTTTGAGAGTCAACATCTGCAGAGAGAAGGTTAACTTCGTCTGTCTATTGCTGCTGCCCCTCACATACAACTTCTTCAACAAGAAGGCTTCTGGGAAGTCCAAAAGAGTAAATTTCCCAGCTCTTGCATCCCCAGAAAGATAGGAGTTGCTGGAAAGTAGGTTTCCAGCAGTGAACTTTCTTCGTTTTATTTAAAAGTAAGACCATTTGCTGTCTCTCTAATCAGAAGTGACTGGAATTCCTCCTGCAGCCAGCAGTGACCTGACGCTCAGCCAGGAAGTCAAGTGGGTGTCTGGTCCAAACTTAGCTCAGGGGACAAGGCATCCCAATGCCTGGCCAGTTACCAGCTGCTTTCTGCTGACAGAAATGTATGACTGTAATGATACCCCATATTTTTTCTACTTAACTTTAGTCTCAGTTTATTTCAGTTGGTTACATAGGAAAAATTCTTTTCATGTTGAGGAGATGAAAGAAAAATCTTCTTCTGTGCTTGCTAATATTCTCATTATTGTTAAAAAGAGAACTAAAACAGTCCTCTGTTGTTATTAACAAATACGAGTATCAAGGGAAAATGTTAAAGGCACAACAGTTTTATGGCCCTTCAGAAACAGACCAACATTACTATGTGATATGCAAATAAACTTACATCTTCCACTACTATCTTATAAATTAGATATATATATCAATGTCATCCAGAAATAAATGCTTGTGTTGGTCCTAACACCAGAAACTTGTCTCCATTGGTTGCTCAGAACATAAAGAAATAAAAAATCTTGTTATATGTCTGTGATAGTTAGAGGAACTTTGTATTTCTGTAACATTTTCTTCAGATGATCTCAAAATACTTTACAAATAATTATGTTTGATGATATTCTGTTAATATAAATTTTTTTATTTTTATTTACTTGATTTGAAGTTTCCTGAGGTGGGTAAGCAGAAATAACTGTGCTCCTAAACAGGCGTTCTGAATTTTTCACCTTTGTAAAACCCCCAATTGAAGTGCAACCTGCGAATCCCCCATGGGACTGTCACTGTGCCCCAGCAGGAAGATTTTTTGCAGGTGTCTTTGTCATTAGAGACAATGTTAGATAGCCTCTGATCTGCTTTCTTCTTTCCCAGTAGTGATTTATTCCCTGGCATGCCACAGGAAGCTGGTTTGAAACATATCAGAAAATTATGTGAGGTTGCAAACAAGTAGTTTATCCCTCCACAAATGATTACATTTGGTGCTATTGACAGTCACACCAAAGGCTTATGCAGGCAAAATAAAGCACTTCTTTTATCCTTCCAGTTAGATAAATCATTCCTGCAGAAGCTCTTGTTATTGAAAAAAAATCAGCTTACTTGTTTAGGGTGTAGTAAACAATAAATAACAGCAATTCCTGTGCACGTATTTCTTTTTGTGCTTGTCTCAGTGCTGCCCTTTCCCTTATTATCCTCACTGAATGTTTAAATATATAATGCTTAGAGAAGCCTGGAAAAGTGATCAGGCTTCTCAGTAGTGCAACTGTTTTTTCTCCTCTGGCATGGAACATTGCTGTTGCTGAAGGGAGCTTTCCATTTGCATGGCCTCCTTTCATCTTCTTCTGCAGGTGTCATGTGTAGCCATGACTACAGGAGCGGTCTCAAGAGTGAGACATGGCAATTCCCTTTAGTGTAGCCATCCCCTGTCAGGGCTTGCCGAGGGGTGAGTGTGCCCCTGCACTCCCCAGGGGATGGCTGAGGGAAACGGAGGACGAAGAAAGTGCTGGCGGCTCTCCATGGTTACATATAATATAAGTTTATTCACTCCAGAGGCAAAAGGCCACCTGGAGGGTCCAAGCTTATGTGGGATAACCAAGGAAAGAGCCCTTCCCATTTCCGGCCCCTGGTTCTTATAGGGGCTCCAGCCAATGGGAAGGGAGAACAAGGGAAGGGACAAACCATCCGGGGTGAGGTGTGGGGCACATCACAACAGGACATACCATGTAACAGAACAATAATATACAGTGAGAAATACATGCTAATTGCACATTACAACACTTTAGTTACCAGCAAGCCTGGTTATGTGTACAGAGAAGCACACAGAAGTTTTCCTCCTGAGGAGCTCTGTGTCAAGGGGGTGATTGGGTGCTCCGTGATGTGGGCATTTGAAACCAAAACAGTTATTTCAGCCTTTACAGCCCTGTGTGGAGGGGCAAGCTTGTCTTCATCTCCCACTTGCCCCTTCGCTGAGTATCCCGGGGGCTGGGAGAGCACATGCTGTCAGCTGGCAACTGCTTGTGCTGGATTGCCAAAGAGTGCAGGAAGCTCCTTATTCCTCTGCTGAGGTGGCCGCTGGGGGGTGGAACCAGGGAGGATGAAGAGAAGATATGAAAGGGAAGGAATGCCATGGTGTGCATGCAGAGGCCAGCACCTCCAGTGCGACTATATCAGTGCAGCACTTCTCAGCTCCAGCAGGAGTCCACAACCTGTGTGTACCTCTCCTGGCAGTGAGAGCCCAAGAAGTGGGTCTGTGAAACAAGGCATTTGGTGCTGAGGAGGTGGTGTCTGCATTATACAAATTTCTGGGCTTTTTGTTACCACAAAAAGTTACCTTTTTGTTATCTCCAGTCTCATTCCTTGGAGTGAAGAGCCTCTGATGCTCACCTGATCTGACCTGTTCCAGACTCAAATGCAGAGGCACACTCAGATCGATGTGGTCATGCTGCCTCTAGGCTAGCCCAGGAAGGTGTAAGCTCAGTGTTCCAGAAGGCTTTATGCATGGCCAGGTCCTCCTCTCCTTCAGATTTCTTCTGTTAATAAAGTAACTAATGGTTCCCCATCTCCCATTGGTAGGCAAGCAGTTGGTTGTACAGCACTTGGAGAGTTCTGAAGTGCTGCAGACTGTGTGCTAAATATAATTAGTATTTCACAGCTACATATATTACATTTTTTTATTTATTAATGGTGTTAATCAGTGTTAACCTGCTGTCCACTAGGGTATTATTAAAACAGTAGAGTACATAACCGATTGCCTTCATCAATACTTAAAATGTGATTATGCCGTGGCTAAGAAAATTAGATAGTGTAGTAAGTAGACCCTGTGTTGGTTTCTTCCAAAACAAAGAGATGCCAATGGACCTGTTCATTATTTTGGGTTATAAAATGCTACTGATACTTAAGAACAAATTATGTATTGGAATTTCAGCCCCATTAACTTACATGTCTGTGCATGCAAGCTTGCGTGCATTTGTATGATAATGACATTTGTAATACTGTCAAATAATATTACATATTAGGAAAAAAGGAATTACTAACTTCATCTTTTTGGTTTCCGGTCCTGTTTTTCCCCTGGTAATTATTTTGAATAATATATGTTTTTTCATTATCAACTATCCAGTAGGGATTACAAGATGCACCACATATGTGAGTTAATGTGGCTATAAGAAACTTGGCTATTACTTTCCCTTTTGCATTTTGCTTCTTACTTTTAATCAAGCAACATTTAATGTTACATTACAATTGATTTGCATGGGTCTGAATCTTGATCTCTTAAGTATTCAGGTTTAATGAGACAATTCTTTATTATTTTGTTGATATATAAAGTGTCTATGGATAGGTTGACTGAACAATGCCCTTATGATTAAAAGCAATAGAGATTACATTTAAGAAATTAGCTTCATAAATATGCACTTCTATGTACCTGGATTCATGCAGTCCAATTTTACTAATCTTTTAGTTATATTCCATTTATGTATGCACAGTTTGAGAAAGAGAAATATATAAAGGTGTCTGTATATGATGATATTTATACACACATAATGAAAACACATATGTAAGTAAATTCATGAGTCAGAATACTGGTTAACAGGCAACTTTTATATTTATTTTATATATAGTTTTTATAGCTATTTTGTATATAGCTGATTTATAAGATTATTTTATAAGATTAAAGAAGACTACATTTAAAGGAAAATTATTTAGTGAAGTTATGTAAATGCAAATTATGACCAAATCTTATTATATCAAAACTTGATTTGATGTTTGCTGTTTTCAATTTCTTTGCTCTCTATCCTGTGGACAGGTCATATAGGAAAAAGCCTTAAAAGGTTTAGCAAAAAATCCTTCCAAGCTATTACTCCTTTTATGCTTTCAAGTGCTTGAATTTCACAACTAAACTCTGTCTCTTTAAACAGAAGAAGTTACTAAAATGATGTTTCTAAGATTCCAAAGAGGAAAAAGCCCAGTTAAACAACCTTGCTTTATGCAGTGGCAACCCTTCTCCCTGTTATTCTTTACTGCAAGATTTGGGTTCTGTTTCCGTCCTTGGAACACAAAGCCATTTTAGCCCATAATGGAACCTGCTGGGGTTCCAGGGGAGAGAGGAGCTGCCAGGCTGGACTCTGTGCCTGCTGGGCTCTGCTCTCCACACCTCCTTTCTGCTGCTACTGCAGCACCTCCCAAGCTGTTGGCTGTTGTTGATGCTTTCCTCCCAACAGGAATCTAGCCAACATTAAATCATCATGTTTATGTTTTAAATGAGACTGGAAATGGCAGCAGTTTCTCACCCATGACTAGTCCTCAGCGTAAGGAAAACTTGTCAGGGCCAATTCTGATTTCTTGGTGCAACTATCCCAACTTCAGATCTCAAAAATTTACAGATTCACACCTGTGACTTGCTTTGGGTGACAGAGATACTCAGCATCATTGTGGTCTGGTGATGCCATCTGAAAGTTTAAAACATTTTCATTCCCCTAAAACTTTACTCTCAGTAGGCACTTGTATGTTGATTTGGTGACTGCCCAGATAGTGTCTGAATCCTAGCCCAGGTTGTGAAACTAATGTACAGTATGTGTGTATATTTGCCATATGTCAGTATATATATATAAATATATGTGTGTGCGTATATGTATATCAGCAGCTGCTTGCTGTCAGGTTTGTCACAAATCCCAACACACAGGTGGGATTCAAGGAAAACTGTTCTATTTCAAGATTCTGCTCAGACTTTTGAAGCAAATAAGTTAACAGGACCTCTTTGCAGCAGGTCCTTGCCTTTGCACATGCGACGTAAAAAATAGTGAGTTTAAAATCCCCTGAGTTTATTTAACATATGGAAATTTTGTCATAGTTATGGAGAGACACATCTTGGTCGACTGTTTCGGCTCCACCAATAAACAGTAACAAAATAATATGCAGGGAGAGGTTTAGGAAAAAAACACGGGAAATTTAGTTTTGAAAACACTGTATGCTCCCTGGAACTAAAGTGCTCCTGACTGAAGACTGCATTCTTCTCAATTCTTCACAGTTGAAGAACAATCATTTCAGGCTGCATTTCAGGGTTTTCTGACACCATAACCACATTTCCCTCGCCTTTCTGCGGACCAGACATCCCAGAGCTCCCAAAACCTCACCTAGCATGACACAAAGTTTGGTCTGCATTTACAGGGATAGGACACCTGGGGATCTTTTCCTTGTCCACAGTATATGCAAGAGATTATTCTGTGTGATTTTGCCTGACCTGATCCTGCCTTGGGCTACCTTGCATGCCTAGTCAGTTGGAGGCCAAGGCTCCTCTGCAGTTCTGTGTGGAATTCTTGCCAGCTTTGGAGGTCTACCTTCTGTAATGCCATGCTGAGTCCCATTTCAGACTTCTGATAACTATCAACCTCAGTGGCACTGCCCACATTAACACCGTGGATGAATTTGGCCAAGTACCTGAGAGGCTGGTGCTCATTACATAGAAGGATTCTGATAACATTACAGCTGTATATTACCTGAAAGGAGGGGGTTGTTAACGTGTGATAGTGTCCTCAGAGTACTCTAAGAAACTACAAAATCATTACTCAAACATTCAGGTTTCCCTGTCATTAATGTGTATGTATCATTTCACACATGAAATAACACATTAAGATGTTGTTAGTGGATATGACAATCTATCCTGCTTTCCTCTGGGGACTAGATAATGGCTTATGGATATATTAGAACTTCTGATTTTGTCATCTATTATAACATGATGGATGAGTGGCATACAACAACAGTTTCTTGCTTTCTGAGATGTTGCAAATAAAATGAGATATAAATCCACACAGTATGTGTCTGTTTTGAGAATTCATCTCCAGCCTGGCCATGTTTTTTGTTCTCTGGACAATGGTGGGTACAGATGTAAGCATGCATGAAACTGCTGCTTTTTTTTTTAATTTTTTTTGCCTAATAATTTCAGAGATGCTTAAACTTCTGGCAGATAAGGAGGCAGATGGGAATGCACTCATTCTGAGACTCCCATCAGGCAACGACATATCTTGTAAACAAACTATTCAATAGTGTGTCCATGATGGCATGCAAATTACTACACATATGCATTATATCTAGTACTGGTGCTGCATCTCAATGCTTTTCCCATTGTGAAAAGCTGATGTGCCATTTTTAAAAAGAAGAAAATTAGATCAAAGTTCTGTTGATTTGATGTCATGCAGAGACCTGACAAATTTCTCTGGATAATTTTTTTTCCTTCATTCCACTATGCAACGTTGTCATTTTGGGCTTCCAGTTACACAAGGCTGATATATGTTGAATTCCTATGTTCACTGAAATACTGTGTAACAGGAAGCAAGTAAGGAACTAGCGAGTAAAGGTCTTCATATTAACCTATGTTACTTACCTTCCAGGTGGATTTTGATGATAAGCCTGACTCCTTATTCTTCAGTGATGGGCAGCGAAAAATTGACTTTGTTTTGGTGTATGAAGATGAAAGTAAAAAAATGACTCATAAGAGGAGTCATCGTAAAAAGCACAAGGTGAGCATTTTTCATCTATTGGGTGTTAGAGCAATGAGCAGAAAGGACAGTCCTTCACCCAGAACAGCAATTGCAATGCCCTATCCACAGAGTACTCTTGGGATCTGGGAGATTGAAGCCTGTCAAACCGAGCAGGGAACAGGGGTGAACTCAAGCCAGTAGATTGCTGTGTAAATGGGCAGATCACTGCACATCATGTTTGTCAGTGTGTGCTTGGTGACCTCAGAGCATCCTCCTGGGGGAGAACCCTTTAGGAGATGTGAAGAGAGAAATGCTGGTATCAGGTTTCTGGTTAGAATTAGACACCAAGTTCTTCACACTGGGGCAATATTCTGTACCTACAGCAATTCAGTTAGGCCCCTGATGGACTTTGGTATTAAAATCAGAGTGTTCAGAGAAACCCAAAGAAGGCAGCTGACCAGGTGCCTCAGATCACAGTTATGAACACAGCTGCTGATATTCTGCCTAATAAAGTAGCTAAGTCATTTATGGAAAATAATTGTACGTCATTTTACCACCTGAATTTCCTCCTGTACCACTACTTCCTTTAACACTTCAAGAGCTTGGCTCTCCTTAGGAACCTTGCAAAAAATTTCTGACTATAGCCAGTGACTTCTTGATGTTCCTTAGCAGCTATGAACCACAATAATAGATTATTTTTAACTATTATTTTTGAAGCATTCCATCAGTTCCATCAGAGGACTACTTTAATTATGGCACTCAGGGTCACAAAACTAAGCTATTTTAGTCACAAACTGTATGAGAGATATGTATCCACAAGATTGTAGGCCACTCCACTCTCCCACCCACCCACATCCTTCTCTGATTTAGCAACAATCCATGTTCCAACAGCAGCCTCTGGTAAAGAGAGACAAGGACAAAGATATCACTGAAAGCAGCTCGTATACAAATAACAATTTGCAGTTAGGAAAGAGAAGAGTAGGAGTAAAAAAGCTAAGTTGGTTGGTACTCATTACGCAATGTTGTTGTTGGCATTAATGGGACAGCCATAAGGAATGTCAGTAGTAGGGTTTGAAGGAATCGTGCCGTGGGTGGATGTTACATTACACATGATTATGGGATCAGCAATAAAAATTAATTGAAAGAGGTAATTAGAAACAAAAAGCTGCCCTTTGGAAAGAATTGTTTTTATCAATTAGCATTTTATATTTATGTTTGTAATACTTGGCCATTGCCCAAATGTACTTAAAAATATAATGAGCATATTTTCCAAACAGTGATAGAAATTAAATGTGATCAATGGAGTACTATTTTTAGTGTAGCATTAATGTTAGACATTAGCCAGAACGAAACTATGAATAATTAGAACAGGAGATTGTGGGTAATGTGCTAGGTGCGTGCAAAAAACTACTTTCGACAGTCTTAGTCCCACAAAGATCCACACTGAATCTGTGGCATGCTAAGGAAGAGGAAGCAGTCTACCTACATGCAACAAATGTGAAAACAAGAGCATATTAAATGAATGATCAGATAAGGTGAAGACTGAATGGCTGGAGAGCAGTTCTGTGGAAGAGGCCCCGGTGGTCATTGTGGAGAGCAAGCTGAACAGGAGCCAGCTGTGCAGCCTGACAGCAAAGTGGCCAACAAATCCTGTATGGACAGAAGTACTGCCAGGAGAGGGAGACACATGATTGGGGTGACGTGGATGTGTCAGAAAAGCTGAAAACTGCAGTGATAACAGTTTTTAGAGCCAGTATTTCCGTGGACAGAGAAGCTGAAGCCATAGGGGGACGGTACAAGTATATTTTATGTCTGAGATTGAAAAGAAGATTACATTTACAGTGCAGTTTTGCATCCTTAGAATTCCTGGGAGAGAATTAACATTTAGGCCTACCACAGTTCCCAGAATGGTGTGGGGGTGGTGCTGCCCAAGATACACTCAGGTTATGTCAGTGTTGGCATAAAACCTATTTGAGAGCTTGTCTTTACTGACACTGTTGTAATTTTTTCTGGGACAAATGACTACTACCCTTGAAATGAGATACAACCAAAATGAGGATTATTGCCATTTACAATCAGTTTTAAATTCTGCATACATCACTGTCTGATCAATGATGAACTGAAAATGCCAAATTTTATAAGTGTATCTTTTTTATAAGTATATCTTGTATAATTCAAGGTGCTTTAAGCCTGAATAGGTTCTTTGCTCATGCTACTCTTTCTTTGACTTCCATGACAGTTTTACAGAGCTATTATCCAGAGCTTTATTGTGCACAGAATTTGAAAACTCCAGCTTACTAAAAAATAGGATATCCAGTGAAGTCTATTCTCATAAGGTGGCATCCTCACATCCTGAAATCAGGAGCAAGGTCTCCACTAGCCATGTGCAATGTTACAGGTTTGTGAAATCCAGGGACCAGGAGTGTAGCCAGTGGAACAAATTCTGTCTGACACACACAGCACCTCATCCAATTGCATGACGTGGAAGTTGCTTCAGAATTTAAATTGTTAGTGGACATCTGTAGATCTACATCTCTGAATTAAAATGTTTTGGGTGCTGCACTGGGTGGTGGTGTATGACACTGAGCATGGAGGAGACACCAAGCACTTACTGAATTTAGACAGAAGGATTTGAACATCAGACCACAACCTAGGTATCCAGTTTACTGGATTCAGAGAAACAGGGCACAGATCCACCTGTTCTTCTGCAGCAAGAGAAGAATCAGATCCTGTGATTATCGTTATATTGGATTATAATGGCTTTCTGTCCTTTTTCAAAAGAATTTCATGAGCATAACTGAATGGGCCAACATTAGTTTATATTAATTAGCAGTATTCTTGGGAAAACATCAGGACAGAGGGAAACTAAAAACATTGGTGTGATTTGGATAGAATAAATTAATATATGGGATTCTGAAGAGAATCTCTTGGAGATGCACAGTGGCATTGTGCTTCTCCCATTTTCATCTGTTTTTGAAGTCTGGTTTAGAGGAGGCAAAGTCTAATGAAATGGCAACCTCATAGAAATTTCTAACATAATTTATAGATCTGAAAGTTAGCAGATAAGTTTCATATATGCAATTCAATTCAAATGCCAAACTTTTTAGGTTGGTATACAATTAATTTTGCAAGCACTAGCAAAACTCAAACTGCTAGGAGCAGATTCCAGAAACTGTACCTTGCAAGCAATTGAAATTCCTGCCCAAAGCATGGTTTTTAAATCTACGATTTATATACCCTATTTGTCAAGATAGGTTACCATCAGAATAGAATTTAAGTATCAGTAGTCTTTTCAAGAATGCTTCCAAATGCCAGTTTTCTCTGTTGGGGTCCTCAAGGAACTCATTGTTGAAAGTCAAAAGTTCAGGCCCAGAAAGGCAAATTAAAAATAAATCAATGCAGAATGTCATTCTAATCCATCTACTTCCCCTAACAGAAATAAACAGAAAGACTGTCAGTAATTTAAATAAGAATGTGGGCAAAACCTTCATTTCCAGCAATGAAGAATCTATGCTTCACAGAAATTGCCAGGTTTTTTTGGTCCAAATTGAATGAAAACTATAATTCATGGAGAATTTTACACACATCTTGTTGGGGTTTTTTTAAGTACAGTCTTACTGAGAACTTTGTCGAGGTTACAGAAGTTTGTCTTCATAAGCAGACAATGAACAATTCTTTCCCCTAGACTTGTTTAGTTCAGATAACCAACAGAAAAAAGGACCAAAACAAAAAACCAACAACACACACAAACAAAAACAAGCTTCGGTAACTTTTCAAACATGAATTGTACTTGTCCCATTGCTTAGCATGTGTCATACGTGCAGTAAGAGAACATTACTTAGGTTTACAGAAAAAGGGTACCTCGATGCCATTTTATGCAGTGATTTGAGGCAGTAGAGAATGACAGGCTCTGATGCCTGTGGTGGGCTCAGCTGACCTACTCAGGATGTTTGATGACAAGTATGGAAGGGACCTTTGGTGCTGGAAGGAGGGCAGCCACATTTCCCTTATCTCTGGACTGGTTTTGAAGCAGGAGTTCACTGAAATAAAACCTCGGTTCCTGAGGCAACCACAAATCCAAATATTATTTCTTTGCCTAACAGAAGAAAGGATGACAGAAGGATACAAAGACAGATGGAAGGAGGGAGTTACTCTGAAGTTACTACATACGTTCGTGGAACCAGAAATGGGTCTTTCCAAGCAGGGTGACTAGAAGCCACTGTTGAAGGCAGGGCTAGATTTCAGTATTACCGGTTCTGTGTGGTCATGGATCAGGTTTCAGAAAACCATGATGCTGGCTCAAAATCAAAGGGTATCTCAGAAAATACATATTTGGAGTTCTTTGCTTGGATTGGATTTTGGGGTTTTTTTGTGTCACCTTTCATAGAATGTTCTACATCACATTTTTATGATTATCTTCAAACATAAGGGAAAAAAGCTTACAGAGCAGAGCTTCTCAATCAATGAATTTTCTGATGCCGACAACTGGGACTTTGAGGAAAGCTTCCAAATGTCATCAAAGAAACTGTGAGGGTTGGCAGCTAATATTGATATGATGATCCTCTCCGCTCCATTCAGCTGATTTCCATGGGGAAGGCTTTGGACCCCATGCTCTTTCTTTTATTGACTAATTTATCTGTTGCCTGTCAGGTAAGACAGAGGTGGCTATTCAAGCACTCTTTCCTTTTTTAAGATTTTTCCCCTGACATCACACAGAAGTTGTGCTAGGGAACTTTTCTCATTGCACACAAGAAACTTAATGAAGATACGAGTTGGTGTTCTTCTGTCATTGTAATCACAGCAAAGGTTTCCTACCATTTACAAAACAGAGGGAGAAAACTGCTACTGGTCTGCTACCAATTTCCAGACACATGATCTTTTTAATCTCCTCATTTTGGCAAGACAATCACCAGACATTGAAAGCACTATGGTAAAAAAAGCAGCTCCCAAGAGCTGATCTTTCTATGTGCTTGTTAATACTTGTCATTTACTTATGCTCTGCTTTCACTTTCTTAAGACTGTAGATGATTATGCATCCTATTGTGTCTTAGTCTGTTGACTAGCCACTCAATCATCAAAACCTATGTCAGGTTTAGATCATCAGCATGGATGCTAAAATAAACTTTGGATGGTCTCTACCTTCCAGCCTAATAAGCTATCATATCTATATGCTGTATTCCCCAGTCACTGCAAAACCACTGTAGACTCTTCTGGGTAAAAGTCTAGCTCCTGCATAGATCATTATATGCATAATTCAATCTTTTATATAAAATACCAAAGCCCCTAATTGGCAAAGCCTCCCAGGGGCTTCATGTCTCACTACTTGCATTAATGTGTTATTAGAAACCTTAATATTATCAACATTCCTCTAAGATTTTGAGAGCAAAATTAATTTGGGTAACTCCTTGCCATTATGAATTATTAAAGGAATCTGATTAGAAGATTTTTAAAAAATAGTATTAGACATCTACAAATGAGAATTGTCCTGCATCTATCTTTGTGCTATTTAGAAACAAAATGAAACAGGTATTTAGCCCTCTGCCTCTTTTATGTGCTGAAACAAAGCAGAATATTTTCATGATTCAGTATTATTCACATTAGAAAGAACCAGGTGAATATGGAAGAAGCAAAGAGGTAGGATAAAATGGTAGAAGAGTTACTCCTGAAGTAACAAACAACTCTTTTCTTGTGTACTGCATATATTACTGAACTGGTAAGAGGGTTGAGTTTTAATATAACAAAAAGTGCAGAGGAAATCATTATGTAGCTTACTTACAAGCCAAGATGACTGAACCTTTAGCCTTGAAGGAGACTGGAGAGCACTATTACCTATGAAATATTGAAAAATGCAAGTAAATACGTTACTGCAAGGAAAATACTTGTTCACATTTGAGAGCTGTTAGTACAAGGAAGATAATTGGATTTATACATTGTCAATGTGTATGTTACAAATATATACAATGTTATATATACGATGAAAAAATATAGAGAGCATTACACTGTCACAAATAACCAAGTGAATTAATGAGACATAGAGAGATAGCTCCATGAAGAGTTGTCTTGGTTTTAAGACAATTGTACTATTTAAATTTGAAATCAAGAGACTCTCCACAAAATACAGAAAAAGGAACAACAGGTATTTATTCAATATATATATATTATAAATATGAAAGATTTTTTTTTCTAATGTGATAAAACACGGAACACAAGAAACAACTTGAGAACAACCAGAACTCGCACTCAGAGAACCCCTCTCCCGTTTGGGGCAGTTCAAACTCTGGTCGGCAGGAGGTACCAGCACACCCTTGGGAGACAAAGTGGGGGCTGTGACCCAGTGAGGGGTCCTGTGGCCACAACGATGGTGGCCATGGCAATGGCAGAGGCATCCAGAGCCCTTTTGCAGGCAGTGCAAGGGAAACTCTCTCACCATTCCCCAAGATGCAGAGAGGGGAAAACAAACTCCTTCATGGATGACCCAAGGGTCCGGGGCAGGTTCCAGAGGTGATGACAGTCCAGAGGGAAAGCAATACAGGCTCATGACATGGCATAGGGGTGATGAACTGATAGCAGGAGGCAGCACATGCTGTCCAGGAGTTGGGAGCGAGCCGGGATCTCTTGCCGAGTCATGCCAAAGACCGCGCAAGGTGGAAACCAGGTGGCAGAGCCAAGCCGGGGCCGTGTGGCAAGGCGGATGGGCACGGGAGTTGTGCAGGCACAAAGTGGGATGCAGCTCAGCTCCGCCGGGTTGGTCACATGCCAGGAGCAGCCCAACCCAAGAGTGTGAGGGGAGGATCTCTCTCACACACACTTTTTGTATTCCCCATTTTCCCACGATGCCTCCCCCCACCCCCCAGGATTTCCCCAGCCATGCATAGCAGCACCACACTGCTACGACCCCTTCACCGCCTTCCTCTCCCCTGCCTCATGGGGAATAAAAATGCAGAAAACCCAAAACAGATAAGAAAAATGTCTTTTAACAAAATATTAAATTAGTCCATCATGATCATTGACACATGTAGCCACTGCAGCTGAGAACTAACAAACTATAAATGTAGTAGGCTGTTCATATTGCTACTAAGTTTTATAATTATTCGTTCCAAGACTTGCTAGAGTTTGGGAAAAACAGCTTTTTGTTGTTTGAGGACTTACAACCATCTTTAAATCTTCAAGAACCAGATTAAACTTATGTGGATGTACAACTGACCTGTTCCTGTGGAAACTTCTGAAGATTTTTGCCCTTTTTTGCTGAAACATCTGGTTTTTGCCCCTGGTGTGGGTGGGCCTTGGGTGTAGTCCTGAAGAGCAGTTTCCATGTACCAATCGAAGTTCCTAACACTTTATCTAGAGGGTTGTCTAGAAGGACTCTGGTCCTTCACAGTAGCAACAAGCCTGGATACTAAGCACAGATCTTAAGGCAGTTAGTCTTGCTATAGAGAACCTCATGACAAAAAACACTGGGCCATTCTTCTTTTAAGTTCTTATAGTGATAGATGCAGAATCCTTTAAGCACATATAATCAACAAAGAAATTGGCCAGTGGCACGAAAGTAATCTGGGAATATGAAAGTAGTATCACAGTCACTCTTAGAACCTCCCTGCATGCTTAGCCTAACCTGGTAAAGGAATAAAGCTATCAGTCTCCAGTGCATTGAAGTCATCTCCTTCCAACAAACTGTTCACAGAAGACCCTCCAGCCCCAGCTGCCTACAGATGTCACCTTATATACATGCTGATACTTTGAAATGCAGTTTGTAGGCCAGGGAAAGCTGGTTACCCTTGTCTTACATAAACACATAGCTCATTGGGGAACTATCCAGTTGGTGCAGATAACATTTAAATTTAATTGCCTCACAGGACATTTCAAAATTTCTTATAAATCCCTTATGGAGTTGTTTATTTTGTATTTGAGGGGAAAAGGGCTGTTTATGTGTTTTTGGAGAGGAGGTCGTGTATGGAGAAGCAGATCCAAGATTGAAAAGACATTTCAGGTTTTTTGTAACTCACTATGTGCCAAGTGCTGGTAACTGTGAAGTGAAATTAAAATGATCCATGAATTTAATCTTTACTGAGGAAAACTTGTTGTGTGCTTCTGGGTACATTGTATGCTCCTGGAATAGCACCACTGACTCTACAAGTGCTAGAACTCTCAGCTTCTTCCTTTGGGGATGTAATCCATGGACTAAAATATAGAGGGCTACTACAGTCTGAATCACTATGTGAACTCATAGGATTACTGTGATAGAAACAAAGTGAAGAGATTGCTGAAAGGGAAGTGGCATGGAAAGCACTCAAGATGAAGACTTTCTAAAGAGCAGATTAATAGGGGAAGGGAGGCTGCTGTCAGTAGTTCAGTTAGTGACTAAAGATGAAGGAGATCACAAGTTTCAAAGCAAGCTTTCAAAGTTTTCAAAATCTGGTGCACATTTTTACCTCTGTAGTGTACCAGAAACTAAGAGGATGGATTCTCGACAATTACATTTGAGAGCAATATTACCTATCAGACAAATAAACTGATCAGGATTAATTAGTAGGTAGGACTAAACCTATCACCACAATAGCTGTCAAGTAGGCTATAGAGTTAACGATCCAACTATTCTTTGTTTTGTGAGGTAATTCCATTCTTCTATGCATTCGTATTTGCGAAAATTGGAACAGATGTTTTACAGTGTCCAATACCTTTTAACAGAGGAAGAGACAAGTATACGAATCAAACCTGATAAACAACGGCTTGCATCTAGAAGCGACGAGGTCGGTGAGTGCTCTTCTCTGTGGGAATGGCAGTGTCTGAGAGCAGAGCTTCCCCTATGGGAATAAGGAAACTTGGATATATGAATATGACTATAACATGTCTCTTCTCTCAGGAGAAAAAGGCCCACCTTTCTTAGTAGTGTCTCTGTGATCTGATGTGAAATCTTTTTAAACTTTGTGTACATTCCTTTATCTGCAAAATAAAAAATGGAAAGCTGAGAGATTACATCAGGAAGCTGGGAGATTACATAGGTAATGTTTGCTCAGAGTTTGGAAGATAAAAATTACTGTCTGTGCTCTGCAGAGAGGTTCTTGCCCTACTCTGGCTGTGTACTGCATGTGGGGAGTCAGTGTGTGTCTGGGACAGAATGCCCCTGCCAGAAGAGCAGTTCAGGGCTCCTGCACATCACGCTGCTCCTCTCATAGGCTGGCATTGTGAAAGTGGTTCTAACGATCATGCTTTGTATGTTTTGGGCTACAATGTCACCTGCAGGCAGTTGAAGAGCACTGTGATAATGCACACCAGCTGCTGGAGCTGCTGTCTCTTAAAGGAGGGGTTAGAGTCCCTATGAGTCCCTTCTCTTCCTACTCTGCAGGGCTGCTGTACTCCATCTGTATCTTCCAGTCTAAATTTGTTGTTGTTTGGTAGTCTTTAGTGAGCTCCAGAAAAGGTCGCTTTGCCCCTTCCTCTCAAACTAGACTCAGAATCCACAGCATCACAGTATTTAATTTCTGCAGAGATTCCTGCTCCAAGGATGCAGTCTGGTTCTTCACATTCATAAGAAAATAAATGCTTACTGAACGGCTGCATATTGCAGTTTTCAATAGTTCTGCCATGATCATGACTGACAAATATTTGAAACTGGAAGTTTCCCCAGGCTAGATCAGATATCTGACAAGTGTTCCTGAGCCAATGAGCTATGTAATATAATTTCATGTGACTGACTCACTAATGCAGGGCAGCAATAGAAGGTCTACAGGCCATGTCTACAGGAGGCAAGAGTGACTGTCAGGGTTCCCCCTGCATACTGGTGCTGGTTTGGGCAGGCCACTGGGAGAAAATGTGTCCCATGCAGTGTCATCTGATTTCCTTTTCCACTCTCCCTATGAAGCTTGGAACTCCTGTTGCCCAGGAGCACCCATGTGTGCCTAGCCTGCTCCCATCAAGTCACATTACCCTGTGGTTCTAGTTGAGTTGCTGGGGAGTGACTGGCAGCTCCAGAGTCACAGCTGCCCTGTCAGGCTACAAGTACAAACACTTCTAATGATCCCCTAGGGAGGAAGTGCTGTTAAACTTAAATTGCTTTGTAAAATACTTTGCAGAGATGTAAACATTAAGCATTAAGGGAATATTTCACTGTCTTTTTTTATATACCTTTAAATGCATAGTGTTTCCAAATCATGCCAGCACCTTTACAGAACCTAATGATATATTTGCTAAGATGGACAATGAATGTGACATTGAGTAGGTCATCTGTAAGCTGCCAATAGAAATAAAATTCTAGAGAGTTCAAGAATTTTTATGAAAAGTTCCTTTCTTTCATTTTCTTACATATTTTCAATATTCTTTCAGGTTTTGGATGAGAAACTTATTTTCGTGAAAGTGCATGCACCTTGGGAAGTGCTGTGCACTTATGCTGAGATTATGCACATCAAATTGCCTCTGCAACACAGTGACCTGAAAACCCGAGACTCAGCTTTCAACTGGTTTAGTAGACTCTTCAGAGTGGATGAAAATATCATCAAACCTGAGCAGGAGTTCTTCACTGCCCCTTTTCAAATGGAACATTTGTCTAACTTTTATATCCAGAACAAAGACACATTTTTCAATCCTGCAACCAGAAGCCGAATTGTAAGTCCATGGTGTATTTGTAGCATTTAACTCTTAAAAAGAAACTATTCCTTTAATCAAATCAGTGTAATTACCTTCATTAAAACATTCTGAAAAATTAAACATGTTGGGGATGCAGCAGTCCTGTGTAATTTGTGAAACAGCCTGGACAATCCAGAAGGAAAACATTCCTTACATTTGTTCCATTTCCGTTCCACCTGAATTTAAAGGAGGGATGGAAATTATTTGTATACCTTGTGCAATTAATTTTGTCTGTATTGCTTACCCTTTCCTAACTTGACTATATGCTGAGATAGGTGTAGCTGTGTATGATTACTTTCAGGTTGCAAGAGACACAAAAATATGTTAAAAATTTCAGGTTCATTTTATCCTGTCCCGTGTGAAATATGCAACCAAAAACAATGTGAAAAAGTTTGGCATTAACAAATTACTGGACACTGGAATCTACAAAGCAGCTTTTCCTCTTCATGATGTAAGTCCTGTGCTTTTAACTAAAATACGCTTCAAAATAGAGGTCTGAACTATATTGGAGGGGTTTGTATCAAAAGATACAAGCACTATTCATTATCTTATTCCTTGACTGGTTATTATATGCATATAGAAGAATAGGACATGGTTTGGCTAAAGAGATTTTCTTCCAAAGCACTGTTGGTTAGAAGTGTAGTTCTATAACTGAAAAACAATATACTTCACTTGAGAGTTACTAAATTTGTATTCTGTGGGAGATATTCAATAAAGTGTCTGGCCTGAGTGATAGTTTCCATGACACACTGTCATCAGTTCTAAATCAATTTTAACATTGTCCCTTTCATTAGTATTCAATTTTTCAGTATTAAAATTCCTATCAACTATCAACATTGTTGATAAAGATGTAGATTACAAATCTCATCTTAGAATGTGTGAAAGTCTTGCACAGTGAGAAACATTTCCACAGTTCCCAAACATTGCAACGTACATACAGGGAGATTCAGGCAGACTCTGCCCAGCCAGTCCAGCACCTCACAGGTGATGCCAGTGTCTTGCAGAGAGAAGCTTCACTGGTTTAAATTCCACCTTGCAATGTTAATATATCCAACCTTTGTAGCTACACTTCTAAAACTTTTTAAGTTACATAATTTGAAGAAGAAAGTTATACTGAAAATTGCTTTGTATAACAAGGCTAGCAATAGCACAGAAAAAAAGTGAAGGAAAAAAAAAGTCAGATTTCAGAGCATTTGACTAAGGAAAAGCTCCATGTGAAGCTGCAAATGTAATACAGTGAGCAAAGACTGAGGGATGATTTTCTGCTTTCTATTACATACCTACATCCTCACACCTCCTCCTCATCAGAGCCACCACTCTAGGACCAAGGTGTGTTCTGTTAAGGAGAGATTGAGAACGTGAGAGGTCAGCAATGACCAAGTCAGCTTCTTGGACTTGTCTTAAAATACTTAGGAGGCCTCCAAGGATTTCAAAGAAATCGTTAAAGCAGAATCAAAATAAATCATGTTTCTTGTAAGTAAACAAAGCTTTACAGGACAGAATTAATATAATCGGTGACTATCCATTTTTAAGGTTTCCTTTTAAAGATTTAAAACCTGTCTTGCAGGCTATTCTTATCATAGCATGGGGAATTTGGACTCAGTAGTTAATTACTCTCTTTTTATGCAATTAGAATTATGTATCTCAGCTGCACTGAAAATCAAAAGTAGCCTATAGATTTCTACAAACATAATTTGTCTCATTGCATCACAGACATAGGATAGAAAGTTCTCTCAAATGAAGTAGGTTATATTGAAATAGCTTTTTAAGTAGCCTCATAAAAACAACAAAGATTATCTCCATGTGAACTCTCTTTTAAATTTAAAACAGAAACTAGAGACCCTGGATTTACCCCACAGACTTTCTAGCCTGCATTGTAGTACAGTATTTTTGAAACAAAGCATGCTAGCATGTTAAAGCTACTTAAAATCCATTTTAATTCAGTCCTGTTATCTAATGAGAACAGATCCTTTTTTATTTTCTATTCCTAAGTGCCAAGACGTGCTTAGATTTAAGTTCATGATAAGTCTGTTATTTACAGCTCACAAATGCAAAATGTTAGCTTTGGCATTCAGTAGCTTTCTGACAAGTTTCTATCCTGAATCCTGGTGTGTTCTCAGAGCTGCCTTCCTGCTCCTGCCTTGCAGAGAGACTGGTCTAAAAGGCTGCTCTGGCTTCATCTGTAGAGATGAGAGCTGAGCTGTGCTGGTTAGATTAGTGGTGTCTTCTCCTCATGTTTTTTTTGTTTGCAGTCTAATTTTAGCCACCTGTCAACTGATCCCAGCTGCCCAAGTGAACGATACCTTCTCTACAGAGAATGGGCTCATCCTAAAAACATTTTCAAACTGCAACCCCTGGACTTCATCAGGTTGGTGTGACTGGGGCTGGACTACGGCAGGGGGAACTAGAAATTTTGAGGATGTCAGAAAGACACAGCTCAGCTCTGAGGGAAGATACATACATCCAGATTAGCTCATGCATAGGAGCATACTTTGCTTTCAGTTTGCTTTCATGATAAGCCAATTCATGAAAAGGCAACCACTTAAAATTTTTCTTGGTAAGGTATGATCTTTCTCCTTTTTTTGCCATTTCTATCCTCTTACAAAAGCATAAAAGCAACAGAAATACCCAGCAGCAACACTACTGCAATCCCGAAGTTCAAACCACAGGAATGTGACAATATGGGCTGGCACAAAATGTATGAAATGAAGTGCCATTTGAAACAGAAATGTTCATTTACTTGTATTTCAGAAAAAAAACCCCTAACTTTCCCCTCCACAGGAAATACTATGGAGAGAAAATTGGCATCTACTTTGCTTGGCTGGGCTTTTACACCAATATGCTGACCGTGGCTGCTGTTATAGGAGTTGGCTGTTTTCTTTATGGATGCCTGACAAAGGACAACTGCACATGGAGGTACCTGATCTGGCCTGTTTTAGTATTTTGACCAGTCCTATACAGATAGGGACTGTACAGGCTTTGCAAGACACTGCATAATAAAAGAGACAACATCAAACGGCCTGAGAACAACTATTGTTGCAAATTTGAAGGTAAAGGCATAAAATATGAGATAAGAAGAGTAACAGATGTCCGTGGACCATTGCAGTGATAGACTGTAACTAGATAGGACTGATAGATCTGGGAGTTCTTTGTTTCAACATTTTATTTATATTTTCTGCTAGGTTCACCACACCTAATGTAGAAACATAAAGGAAAGAGTGACAATCAAAAGTCAATACAAATTGCCATAACACATAATTTTCACTGTGGTAATCCTTAAAGGCAATATCCAAAGGTCTTGCTGATTTCTTTCCTCTACTTTGGAAGAATAGAGGAAGAGCAACTGCACAGGGGCCTTCAGCTGCCCAGTTTACATTGGGAAGCAAGGCGTGACACAGATTTCATCATTGAAACATGACAAAATTAAATTGTGGCAAAATGACTTGGCAAGAAAAATAAACAGGCGTCATTGTGTCAAATGGTCTATAGGCCATCACACTGTATCCCCCCTCCTGGGAGGGTGTTCATAATCCCTTCTGAAGGGCTGTTCTAGAGCTCCACTCCTGTGGCAAATGAATACCAATTTAGCTTTCAACCACTATTACAATTCAAACAGCTTGTCTACCTTCCTGGTGTTTACCCCCTGATGTATGTATAGAAAACAATTACGTAACCTTTCAGCCACCACTGTACTAAGATAGGATGTACTAGTTAGATGGCAACTCTTTGCCATCTCTTAGGAGACAGATCTGCCATTCCTGGCAGCTCCCCTCTGCACAGTTTCCAGTCTGATCCTCTTTGAAGACCACAGGGACTAGATAGCCCTTTTGGCTCTGCATGTTCTTCCATGGCTCTTCCATGTTCTGGTAGGTAGTGTTCCTCTTCCTTCTCCCCTTGGATTTGCTGCGATAGCATTTAGCACGCAACTGTGGGTTTCCTATTGAACAGTATGAGCTCTTTGAAGAGCTGTATTATTTTTAGTGTGGGCAGTTTTGAGAACTACCACCACATACAAAGGATGGAAATTATTTTCCTCCTATGTCATCCATTTTGAGATGAGGACTAAGAATGGAACTGAGTTGCCAGGGCAAGAGGGTGGGGGTGGAATTCTTGAGAGCAGATCACTGGGGAATTACTTCTTAATTCCCTGAGATTATTGCACTGTCTTCATGTGCAAAAAAGGACTAAAGAATTTAGTGTTGGTGA
>WEIV01026576.1:1495-15624 GCA_013390005.1 Calyptomena viridis
GTCTTCTGACCTACAGACTTAGATTATGTTAGACAGCAAGTAAATAGGGAAGGATAGAGCTCACTGCTATGTATTCAAACAACAACAGGATGCAAATCCTCTTTTAATGCCCTGCTGAGCAGACATGATGTCCGTGGTGGCTTGGAGGTAGCTTTTAACACTAACCCAGACAAACCCCCTTTCTACGTCAGCTGCTCACAGTCTCCAGTACCAGTCCCTGCTGGCTGAAGTGCCTTCCCCAACTCCTTTCTCTGCATGCTGCACAAAGCACTTGCCTTGCAATTAACACATGCTTTGAAGCTCTGAGTGTTGTGAGTGCTGAGATCAGGAGAGAAATTTTTGTTTGTCATATTTTACAATCCTGTCACTTCATGATCCACTTTTGCATCCTGTCATTTGCCACATGCAGCTCTTAAGAAACAAAGCAGTTTCTTTCAGTACTCAGATGCCAGTTAATCTACATGGATGTCTATATGCAGCAGCCATTTTTTGGTGAATAATATTTTCCAGATTGCATACATTAATGGGGAACAGGAAAGAAGATCAGGGTTTTTAAAAGCTTTCATTTTTCTGACTTCTCAAGGATTTTCAGAATAGGAGGCTGAAAAGCTAGGGATTTCTGGCTGTGTTAATGATCACAGACATACAAACGTGTTTGGTCCTTTGCAATGGCATTAACCTTGAGGCTTCTCCTGGCAGTGTAACTGACTGCCTAGAGCTGTTTATTACTGCAGGGTGCAGCCAGCTATAAAGAGCCCTCGCCAGGCGAACTCACACAGTAAAGGGATGGTTGGTTGCTCCCCAGGAGCTGAGGTGTAACTGAGTGTTACTGTTTCCAGAAAGTAACTTTCCTTTTCTAGTTTTGAACAAATAAGGAGTTTTTGTAGAGAATAAAGATGCACACTTAAATAAATAAAGATGCATACTTAAAGAAGCAACTTTAAGTAGTGCTTTTGGTTATTGCAGGCACTTTTATGTACTGCTTAATCCTTTTTATTTTTGTTTCTTAGAATTTAATTGTGAATGACAAGACTAAAAACTACGATGTTATCTGCTGAGTAGTGCTATAGAAAATATCATACTATATATGTAAAATAGTATTTGAAAGCCACATAGTATTACTATAGTGTTTCTGCAAAAGGAGTGCTTGGGGAAAAGAACAACTGAAATGAATGCTCTATACTCTAAACTGCACCTGAGTATATATTAGGATGGGTTATTTTTATGGGTTGAAATAGTGTACTAAAGCAGACATGTTTTGACTTTACTGCTGCTGGGAAGTTTTCTGTCTTGGTACCCTACGGTAATAGAAATATAAGTCTTCAATATTTTCATAAGGAACTGAAGATACAGAATCTAGGAATAAAATGATTTTCGTCTTAATGATGAAACTCTCTTTTTGGCACTATAGAAGAAAAAAGGTTTCATGACCTAAGCTAATCGATAGGGTCAGGAAGACATTATTTTCTTTTATGGTGTAGCATCCTCCTCTGGAGAGGTTTGTAGAAGTGTCTTGCCTTTTACTGAAGCACCTGACATAAATCACTCTAGGGAAAAAAATTTGTGAGGAAGTCTCAGATGATCCATTCTCTAAAAAAGCCTATCATATGAAATGCTTAAATATTATTTTTATCAACAAAAATGCAATTTCATCTTTAAGAAGTAAGCCTTTGAAATTCTTGAGGAGCGTTTTGTAGTTTTACAACAGCATATTCAGAGAAAACGTTTTACTGACAGTGCTGAAGATCAATCTTGATGGAAGATTAAAGGCTCTATTATGTTTTCATCAAAGAGTATAAAATTTCATTTAATTTCAACAAGAATGAGTCTAGCTTTTAACTGCATTTACACTGACCATTTCAGAAGTTGGTACCATGTGGTTTTGCTCTTCAAATTTAAGCTAAATTCAACTCTTCAACTCTAGAAATATTTACCAAATAATTGGTGTATCTAAAATGCATTTCAGAGTTAAGATTATTTAACAATTATTTACCAATACTTTTAAAACTTTTTTAAGTTAAAGTACTTGTAGCCAGGCACCCTTTATGTGTTCATCTGGTTTTACTGTATAGTTACAATATAGAGGGAGTAATGAGTCACCAACCTGAGGCATAGTTGTTTTTCAGCTTTAAACAAGTCTGTCTTTTGTGCACAGAGGTGGCTTACCAATTAATAAGTACTTTGTGAGAAGCAAGGTTTCTTATAAGCCTTTCTAATCTTAAAACCTACGACCATCAAGCTCCTAGTAGATATTACACTCTTTGCCTCATTAGTGAAATTACACATTATTCAAGCTTAAGGACCTGTTTATGGAATAGAAGGGAATCCAACTTCTACCTTATTGCAGTAACTGATGGGGAAATCTAATCTTCAGGAGACAATACTTTGTAAAAGTTAAAATAGATAACTAGATTTCCACTTCCCTTTCTGTCACTGACTTACTGGGTCACTTGGGCAAACGCTGTCCAACATATAGGTGAGTGCTGAAGGTAATGCCACATGAATCCAACTTACTGTGTGCTTGTTTAGGTGCATTGCTCTTTGCCTGGAGGTATTTTCTGAGTCTATTGAGTACATACCAGGTGTCTATATAAAAGTATTTCTTGCATGTTTTGCTATTTTGCTAAAGCTTGTCTTAAAATACTTTCACCTGCTGCATGAGAGTGGCTACTGCAGGTTCTGTAACTGGTTGGGATGTGGAGAAGTGCTACCGAGGGTCTTTGTTCCCTACTGTGCATTGCATATTTTTTGTTTACTGCACTGAAGAAAGTACACAAGAGTACTTCATACTGAAGAATTCTTGAGTTTCTTAAACATCTTCATACTTGGCAATAGATGGATTCTCAAGTAACTTCAGTGTCAAGTTGTAAGGAGTATGTGAATATTTCTACAGAGTAATGGTATGGATTTTTTCATGGATATATCCCTAAGCAAGTTTTGCTGTTTTAATAGTAGGCTGTAAGACTTCAGAGAGAAAACACTAAAAAAGGTATTTCTGCTCCATTCCATTGCATCTGAATGCAACATAATGGTTTTTATTTGCTATAAAGCAATGGAATGATATCTCCTTCTGCACTCACCCACTGCTACTTTCATTGTGATATAGGGTGGGAACAGACCCACAGTGAAAATAGCAGTGGGTCAGTGTGGAAGGAGACATAATCCTGTGGCAACAGGATTTAACTCCAGCCTAGAACAAATTACTAGTTCTTCTACCTAAAAGGCGCATGCTTCTGTGCCTGGAACACACTGTGAGATTAAAACAAACAAACAAACCTATATAAAGAAATTTTGTGGACTGAACAGAAAAATCTGTTCCTGCAGTTGGGAACTGTGAAATGTGAACACATTCTGAAGTCACACAGCCAAGGATAAATTGCTTGAAACATCTAAGAAGCAAACAAAACCCACAGCAAAAGTCATCAGTTTGCTTCCTCTTCCTGGGCTGAGATAAATCTTCATTTTACACTTATTAAGAAATTTTATGGATTACACTCCCTTGGGCGCTTATTGGATGCCCAAGCTGTATATGTAATGTTTCAGAAATATTTGCTACATATTTTCTCTTTTATCTCCTGTAACTATGTTGTAAAAGACTGATAGAAATGGTCACCTTGCTTATGCACTTCAGAACATTTAAAATTTGCCAGAGTGTCTTCCCACAAAGAGTGATCAGCCAAAACTCACAGTGAGGAAGATGATGCTGGCTGAGAAATTATAAACAACAGCTGGCTGATATGCCTATCAGAAGCACGTTTTTTTTCAGACAAATTACAAACATTTCTCTAGTCTCCTTTTACCATGGAAGAAAAATACTCAGAAGCTTTTCTTGAATATTTATATTCATACAGAGGATACTTGAATGGTACCTGAAGAGGAAATCTGTTTTATTTCCCTGTTTTTATTGAGGGAAAGGTTACTCTGGGGTCTGTGAGTTGTGTTCTATAACAGCATTGCCCACCTCTGCTTGGGTTGGCTGACCCTGCAGGGTGTGTTCCTGAGCAGCAGCTGTAGCAGAGCTTGCTGTGCATGCCAGTCCCTCTGGTCATGTTGCAGTCAGCCACACATGCCCCAGCCGGTGAATCCCCATGGCTGCTGTACTGTTATTTTATCATCTTGCTATCTGCTTTGACCTCCCCATGATTTTCCACCATAACGTACAGGTGTGTGCATCATTTTCTTGTACTCTTCCAGAAGGCTGAGTTCATTTCTTGGCCTCTGTTTCACAGAAGTAATTTTCTTCAGTGTTTGCATGATATTGGCAAAATGCCATTCTGACTGGAGGGCAGGGGTTTTCTGCCATAATAGAAATAATTTTGGGAGCAGAAAGAGGCATCTAGGATTTCAAGTTTAGTTTAAATGCGTTCTTCATTTATAAAACTTGAAGATACTGGTCCTAATTTGTGTAAGTACTTCTAACTCACACACTCTTTTATTCCATTACTGGAGTAACTTACAAATAGTTTCACCATTTCAGTTTTTTCATGTGAATTAGGCTATATACAGCACAAGAGCCTGTAGGTAGGCTACACAGGTCTCTGCTACAGGCAGAATCAGCTGTACTTCAAAATCTACACTACTATTCATAGGCTACTATTTGAAAGCCTAAAGAACCCTTGTCACTCTTTAAGGGGACAGTGAAAATAAATTAAAATAAATTTGATATTAAATTTTCGAGACTTGGTTGAGTATAGGGATAGGAAAAAAACCACTTTTATTTAAACAGAAAGATAAAAATATATATATAATGTATTAAAACACTCATATTAACACAATACAAACCCAGAAGATTAAACTGAATATTGGATGGAAGAACAACGCCAGACCAAAACCAAAATAATCCTTCTTGATGAAATAACACAAGCTCTTGGCTTGAAAACAAAACTGCTTGCAAGCAGTGAAACGGGTGGAGGGGGGTTCAGAGGCTGCAACGACTCCTGGCGGCCAGAGGGGGCATTGGAGGGAGGAGGGGATGGTAGAGCAGGGGTTTTCCTGGGTTAATGTTCCCGGGGAGCAGAGAAAGAGGGAGAGGGAGAGAGACTGGAAGAGCCTCACCACCCCTGAAATCTGTGGTCCTGCAAAGATCCCAGTAACCTGATGGAGATGGGAAAAACTGGAGGAGCGGTGCCACGAAGAGAGAGAGAGAGGCTGGAAGAGACCCCCACCCTTGACACCTGTGGGCTAGTGGAGAGTAGGACTGGAGTTTGGCCCGTAAAGATCCCAGAAACCCAATGGAGACTGGGGAAGAAACCGGGGGAGCAGTGCCGCGAAGAGGGAGAGAGAGAGATAGAGGGAGGAGGGCAGGGTAGGTTTTTCTAGCCAAACCAGTGTAGGGGGAATTCAGGCCAATGCTGAAGCATTGCATTGTTTGGTGCTGGAGAGCAGTCTCCAAAGTCCTAGTTCCGGCTTCTGTGTGGTCCAAAATGTCATCAGCAGGATTTCCAGCAACACAGATCTTCCTCGCAGCTCAGCCACAGATGAAAAGAGCATGGCACCCTGGCTGTGCAGTCTTTTATACCCTCTGTCCTGTCCCGGCATGCCCTGTGTCTCACACATGTGTGAATGTCTCGTTCCCGCCCCTCTCTCTGCCCAGGGGAGGTGTGGGCTTTCGTTCTATTGGTCCATCAGTGTCCCCGCCTACTTCTGGTCTCGTATGGTGGGAAACCCTCTTTGTCTCTGCCATGTGCTCTGATTAAGATGGCAGGCGCCTTCCCCCAACCCCCCAGCTGGGACTCCTCAGCCACTCCAGCTGCTCCCGAGCCACTGGGGGACCATGGGGCTGCAGGCACCCTGCGGGGCTTGTGCCAAGCTGGAGCAGGTGGCCGCCCACCCTGAGCCAGAGTTGCGGGCATGCTGGGGCCCCCATGGGCTGGGCACACAGCGGCTGCACCAGCCCCAGGTGCTGCAGGATACCAGGTTGCCATGGGACAAGCACGGGGCCAGCAGGGGCTCTGGAGCAGCGCTCGACTTTGGTCCTCTGGTGTAACACTGCCGCCCGGGCAAGGGGAAGGGGGTGCCAGCAGGAGAGGGGGTTATCTCCCTCCTTCTTCCGGGAACTGCTGGGTGGGCAGCAGCATGCCCACGGGGGAAAAACCATGGCAGCACCCCAGGCATGAGGGTGACAGGGCTGATGTGGTGCCACTCACCGCAGCAAGCAGTGCCTTCCTGGTGGACTGAGGACTCGGCTCCTGTGATGCCAGGGATGGGGCTGACATGGAACCCCCTCCATGGGGATGCTGTGGTGGTGGGTGGCAGTGGCCATGCAGCTCCACATGTACATGATATACACATATGTTTTATCCCCTTGAAGGGAAGCAAGATGGAAAGAACCAAATCAGTTTGAAGCATTATATTTTTTTCAACATTTATTACAGACATCACTTGCCTACTCTGAAGAGCTGCTATTGCCATGTTTATAGCCTTGAAGTGTTTCTATCACACTTTTACGTTATGCTGTAACTTAATAATGCACAATATTTCTGGCTTGAGATTAGCAATGAACATTTTCTTACCAGTTACCTAATAACCAATACTGCTCTAATGTGTCTCTCTGCTGATGAGCATGATTTATGAAAAACAGAATCTAACTTTACTTGCTGTTTAAGATTTCCTAAACTTTTCCGAATACTCCAGTCAGTTTTTGTTTTCCAGTCTGGCCTGCTTTTTCCCTACTGCTGATTTTTTTTTTGATAATGATTATTCCTTTGATTAAATTGAAGGCTAGTATTTTCCTTTCTTATGAAGATTTTAGCAAATCAGGTGGGCTATAACCTCTGGCTTTTATGCCTAATTAAAGATCTTTATTTTGAAAGACTTTAGATTGCCATGCATGACTGCTTCCCATTCTCTTCCTAATGATCTCTTTATATACTCATTCATTTCAGCTCGTGGTCTTCGTCATTGCTTTAGATTTACATCCGAGCATGTGCACTTATCTGAAGAATAAGAAAAGTAATACAACGCATAAGAAGCAGCATCCTGTTAAAGGACCCTAAAGAGGATCGGGCCTAGGCATTAGACTGTGCTGTCTAATATGTCTAATAATAACATAGCACAAGAAAAGCTATGGGAATTGCAAAGGAAAAGATGCAATGTGTCAAAGAAGGAGTGAAGGCCTGCAGGTGCATGAAGGATTCCGTGTACCTCCCTGATTGGACGAAGGGACACCAGAGATGCAGCTGATGTATACCCTGCCCAAATGATTGGACTCTGAGTTGAAAATCCCCTGATGGAGTAATGTCAGAACAATAGTTTTGCTATGTAGTTGCCAGCCAAAAGTGTATAAAAAAGGTATTTGTAGTCATACGAGGTCTCTCACCTTGCAATACAATAAACTGCTTGTTTTGCACCACATGGAGGATTTGTGTCATTTCAACTCACTACAGGGCCCCTCCAGCTGTGACCCATCTTTCACATCAGTTGCAATCCCAAGGTTAGCCATGGAGAATGAGTTTGGTGCTCTAACACAAAGGTAAGGCTAAGGAGAGGATGCAGAGGGTTTGATTCTCCAGCTCCTGTCTCTACTGCAGCCAGTAATGTTGAACAGAGTGAGTACAATGTAAGGCTGCCTATGTAGTTTGTATGCTTTGCTCTGTGTTTTGCAATAGCACCAGACTGAAATTGGCACAAAGAACCCCAGGGTGTAACACTTTTCCTTAGAGAAAATGAAGGGCAACAGAAATAAGTTTCAATATGGATGCCAGGAGATGGCCATAACTGACCATATGCCGGATAAAACAAAGATTGTAGAAGTCTTTGAAATGCTGCTGCACTAGTCTGCACACTTTTCCCAGTCTGGTGTCCCGAAGCGCATTGTGTTTTTTTGCTACTTTCTGGTTTTCATAGATAAAAAGTATAACAATTACTAGTATTACAAATAAGAATAATGTGTTGCTCATCTATTGTATATCCACTTGTGCCACATTGCTGCTGAAGAAGCATAATTGCCTCTGAATAAGGCAATTATGCAGTGATTTTTCACCCATACCCAGGATTCAACCAGGCAAAAAATTATTCTAGGTGCTCTTACGATTTGTAGTGAAAAGATGGAGCCTCATACTGAGCTGTTATTCTCTGTATGATGTGGATGGAGTGGTGCATTTCACTCATGAGAGTGAGGCAACAGTAAGGTTTATTGATATAGAATAGTGAGATAAAAAATTTCAATGGCAAATGTCACAGTGGGTTAACAAGATTTGATGGCAAGATATGCTTGATTATTAACTACATAGAGGACAGAGTCAGACAGGACTGTTAGGGACATCCTCCTGTTGGGTCACGGTGTTTAGACAAGATCCTCTTGAGTTCTAAATGTCTTATGTCATCTCAGAGTGGACTTTAGGTGCAACTGGGTCCAGACTTAGTCTCAGTTAATCAGTTAGTGAGAATGTGCCACCACAAGGAGTCTCTCAGCCATGAGGAGTAAACCTGAGAGGTCTCTCTTCTTAAGGGGAGATCCTGGTGTGCAGCCTGCTATGTGCAGGAAAGCTTAACAGGCTATCCACTATTTATGGGGTAAGGTGACTGATTTACAGTTGTATTTGCACACCGGTAAGATGCCTAGGTCACCATTTCAGACAGCCCTTGACCACTGTATTTCTGTCTGTCCCCCAAAGCAATCTGGATGCAGTCACCATAGCCCCCGCTGGTGGTTACAGCAGGAGCAGAGGGCAGCAGTGGGAGGAGGGTACCACACCCTCACACTGTGTTCACAGAGACATATTTAGTCAGATTTAGGTGGTGTCAGAGTCCTTACACAAATGATGGCTGCAAGGCCAAACACTGAGTGCTGAATTAGATTCATGTGCTGCTGATGTGGTACTCAACCTCCTTATGATGGTGGTGTGACTGGAGCTTCAGATGACCACTCGTCAGCTATCAGAGATGTTTCTCAGAGCTGTCAGTAGCACCCCATGGAGTGTGCCCTGGGCACAGTGTGGAGACTCCACAATGGCAGCTTGCAACAGATTTCAGTACTACCCACTCTGCCTTTTGACGCTCACTCCTCCACTGATGGTAGGTCATTAATCCACTGGATGTACCAGCACAAGAAGTGTCAGGAATGAACTGAAAAATCTAGCTCTTTTCATTAAGTAAAAATTGAAAAATAAATGGGGTTATGACAAGAGAGAAAAGACTTGGTGAAGAAGGGATGCTCATCTACGTTTGTTAGCTGATTAAGATGAAATTCAGTTTATAACTAGAGAGATTGTGACACAGGAATTTATCCTGAATGCATAAATACTTTTAGCCATTCCTCCTTTGGTGACATACCCTTCCCATCCTCACCACAGAAAACATCACCAAGAAGAACAATAAGAAAGTGCAATGATGTGTTTGTAGGTACCCATAGGTTCAGAAGCTGGTCCTGGAAGTACCTTAGGAGCCAAATACAGAATAAGACGTGGATTGGATTTTCCAGAGGTGAGAACAACTTAAGCATCCCTTTGTGAAGTATTTTAGTGTTATATTGTTGGAAAGCTCTGAAATGTGGTGAGCATAAATGGCTGTTACTTTGAAAATTATGAAAGATGTAACAGGTTTCTTCAGATCCAGCAGACAGTTATATTGAGAACTCTTTTGCAAAGGCCTCTGTCTTCTGTTTTTTCCAGAGTAGTACATCCTCTGAAGCTATAGATACTTCATTCAGCCATCCTAAAGATTCCTAACAGGAGGCAATAATATTTCATAAATAAGGATCTGTAAAGTATGTGATGATGATTGTCTTCTATTGCACAGAAATGCAAATGACAAACATTGTGTAGGAGCTATTCTTAATTTTTCTTGATCTGACAGTTTGTGGTCCTCTGGCCTGCAATGCTGGTGATTGACCAGGTCCTCTAAACAGGTCTTCATCTCATTACTGAAACATTGTTACTTAGAGTGTGTGTTCCTCTACATAGCATCCAAAGTGTCACATTATAGCCTTCTGTGTTCAGCAGAATAACTACCTGCTGTTAAAGAAAATTCTGCATATATCTATGTGGAGATGTCTGCAAAGTACATTGAATGTTAAACTCCTGCTAGGGTACTAACAGAACTGCTCTGAACTTGCCAGAAAGACTTGAATTTGTAGTTTACTCTGGGAAGTTTAATTGTGTACCAAGTTCAACTAATGCCTTAAGATTCCTTTTATTCTTTATATTTCTGGATTTTAGCATAGCTGCATGGGTTCTCACATTTAGGATTATAGAAAAGCTCTTTCTCACCATCTGTGAAATGTTGTTTAAAGTACTTTTGGGGAAAAACAAGTCCTAGCAAGGACATCCTGTTTAGGACATGAAACTGGAGGGAAATAACAAGACATGGGATAGACAAGGCAAGATAGAAGGCCCAAAACCCCCTGGAGAAGCTCCAAGGGGCTGGCCTGGGGAGCAGGATGGGAAATGAATGGTTTTGGGATTAGATGTATCCATTAGATACGATAATTGATTAGTACTGAAAAAGGGTACTGGTGGTATGGTGAGGGTGTGTCTATGTACATTGTGGATTTGGAAGTTCTTTACCCTTGTTTGGAGAGTTTTTCCTCTCACTTTTGGGCATCACAACTAGTTCCAATTGTACATCTTCATCTTCAGTGAATACCATTTGCATGGGTCTGTGAAAGACCTGGCTAGCACTGATCTCTCTCAGAAGGTGATCTTTGAAGAGATTCAGATGAGACATGTCAAGGCCAACACTTCCTTTTCTGTAAGATTCACCCACATTTAGGCAGTTTTACATTGCAGTTTTTGAAACTTCTAATCTCTCTCTGTAGAATGGATTCTCTGTATAGCATTGTATAAAATGCCATAGTTGAGTCCTTGGATACATAAATAGAAAATTATAGTATTGTAAACCTGTTAACCTTAATAGAATTGAGAAATGTACTTCAGTGAATCATGTAGGCACACAGATATTATACCTAATTATCACAATCTCACTCTGAATTCCTATTTTACTGTGCAAAGTGACTGGTGAATAATATATTTTGCAATTTTTTTATTACCTAAACAGATCCTTCTCAGTCAAGTGGTAAAACACAAAACTAGTTTGCTATTGTTTGTGAATTTGGTCACCCATTGTTTTAAATCAGCCAATCATACTTATCATACTTTGTTAATTCCAAGCTTTGTTTATCCAGTTAAAAGGAGTCATTGTGAGAGTCTTGAGTGTTTAATGCTGACAGATAGTCAGATCCCTAAGCCCAGTGGAGATAGGGTAAGTTAAGTACCTGAAAGGCCACCCTGTCAACCTCTCCTTCAGCTATCCAGAGTGGCAGGTTTTGTGAACCTGTTGAACAACTATGAGTTTCAGTGGAGGAAAATAACTTTTTCTCTCTGATGTCTCATTATGTAGAAGAGAAATAATTTAAAGTAAGGAAAAAAATTAACTTTAACAAGTCCAGTTCATTCTTTCTGGTTTCATTTGGTGGTGTTTGTTTGTTTGTTTGTTTGTTTGTTTGTTTTGTTTTGTTTGTTTGTTTGTTTGTTTTTTTCCAGTAGGAAAAAAAGCATTTACTAGTACCTGTTTGCACACAGCTCTTGGAATTGAAGAACTAGTTTGTCTATCTACCATGTACCTCATTCACTCTTATTTAAAAGAACTCACAATAGAAAGGTAAGAAAAGACAGAGAGGTTGGTCTGATTTGCAGGGAATGAAACATGCAGCAGAAACAGTGTAACATTTTCGTATCAGTTTTCATGCTGCAGGAGTGAGCATGGTAAATGCTTTCCTATTATTAATAAATGCAGAAGTTGCACATCCAATATGTCTATGTCACAGAAAATATATAGTCATTTGTGTTTAAAATTAAAAATTTGCATACATGGAAGATCATTTAAGATAAATAGATTTAATACTTATGCAAATACACTTCAAATGCTGTTGGTGATATGTGATAAATATCTCTAATACAAAAAACCCTTTTTGTTTTGTAGCCATTCCAAGGCAAAAAAGCCTTCCGCAATCTTTTTTGTTTCTTCTAATATTATAGGATGATGACTATGTTAAACACTAATAATCCAAGAACAAACAAAATTAAATGCTTGCCAAAAAACACCTTTTGGGGAAGGTTGTATACGGTAGCCAAATTCTTTTATTCACCTTTATTCTTGACTTTCGGTTTCTGCCTCAGTTCATGCCTGTGGCTCCTAGAGGAAATAGGAACCTGTATTCATTTCTACTGAGTAGTTATGTTCTTGTTTTTCTTTTTTTTTTTTTTTCCCCTGTAATTTCCAGAGGCCAGAATGTCAGCACAAGTACAAAGAATAAAGCAGACTGCAAACACACTTGTGGATTAAAGAAAAAGAGAGAATTTCAAGCTAAAATAGTCAAGAGGAGCTAAAAATGTGAAACATTTGTAAAAGACCAAGACAGTGAGCAAAGGGAAAGGATAACCATGCTGGGTGGGCATCAAGCGGAGTCTAAGCAAGAGATGGATTTTTGGACTGCTCCCATTTCACCACACTTGGGAGAAGAGATTACTGTTCCATGTGTTAATCCTAGAGACATTATAGCTGTCCATGCTACACTGAATGAAGGGATGGGTTTCAGGAGGAAATTCTGTCCTTCTCAGTTTTATCTACTTGGAAAAACAACAGAAATGACTGTCCTTCTAGATGTTGTTTCTCTGTTACTCCTTTTATAGCACAAATAAGCTCAAGATACAAATAAGAGCATCAGTAATGAAAATTACATGTTTCTTGTGACTACAACCAAATGGCAAAATCTACAAGGAAAGTGGAAGAAGAGAAGATGATGGCAGTGGAAAAGAGGGAGAAATAAAATAGTATTCTTGAGAGCTAGGTATTTCCACATTGATGGAAAGCTAGTTACACATGCTACCTATGTGATCCTTGCTTTTCATTCTTGTATTTATAACAGGAAACTTTATAATAAACTTTATAATAAACTTTTAACTTTATTTTGTTAAGTTTTCATTTTTATGAGCTCTTTCTTTAGAAAAAAAGTTGATGAAGCCAAGAGGACTGTAATTTTTTGCCATTATATGACTTTACTATGGTGAAAGTAATACTTCCTTGTACTTGTTGTGCAAGTTGAGCTTCTACAAAAATGAAACATTTTTATTACATCTGGTTTGTAAAGAAAGAGAAACACATGTTACTGTTAGTGCACTTTATACTAATACATAGACCAGCTGACTCTAACTCTGTAGCTATTTAGTTTTGTTGTTTTTTTTAGTAAGTTCTACTGTAAGCAAATGTGGATACACTGCCATAAAACTACCTTGCTCCTCATGACTGAGAACCTTCTCTTGTCATTATTTTTACCCTTTAGTGCCAGAGCAGAGACTTCTGGTGCGGTGTTCACAGACATGCATTGGCTTGCAGAAGCTCTTCCTCCTTTAGAAAGATCTCATTGAAGTAGAAAAATGTGTACCTGTGAGAAGTATTGTGAGACACACTCCTCACTACGAAAGAAAATTAAAAAATACCACTGATCGCAGACACTGTTGTTCTCATGCTGCTAGAATGAGGCATAATTGTCTTGGGATTTGCTGAATTTGATGGTCAGCCTTGACTTTGTATGAGTGCTATCAGCAGCAAAACAGTCTGTTTGGGTTTTTTTCTCCTCACTTTGTTTAGGATTTATGCAGACTTTGCATTAGAAGCCTGTAGTGCCTCATCCTATGTGTAAGGTTGAAATGATGCTCCCATTTCAAACAACATATGATAGAAATGTTCATAGAATTCTAGGAAAACCCACAAGTGTTGATGCCCAAAATGAGAGGAGAAAGCTTTCCTGACAGGAATGAAGTGAAGAGCTGGTCTTTAAGGGGTGCCTTCAAGTTCACTGTGCACACAGGACACAGAGGACCCCCTCTCACTACCTTCATACCCCTTTTCAATACTAATCAATTATCATATCGAAAGGATACATTCAATCCCAAAATCATTTGTTCCCCAGGCCAGTCCCTTGGAGCTTCTCCAGGGGGTTTTGGGCCTTCTATCTTGCCTTGTCTATCCCATGTCTTGTTATTTCCCTTTAGTTTCATGTCTTAAACAGGATGTCCTTGCTAGGACTTGTTTTTCCCCAAAAGTACTTTAAACAACATTTCACAGATGGTGAGAAAGAGCTTTTCTATAATCCTAAATGTGAGAACCCATGCAGCTATGCTAAAATCCAG
>WEIV01026577.1:2939-79973 GCA_013390005.1 Calyptomena viridis
AATTTAAACATTTGGGATCTCAATTGACTATGGATCATGCAAATATTACAGCTGCATATGTTTGTCTGCTAAGTCTGGCTGAGGTATTTGAGAAAGCAGGAGATGTCACAGATCAGTGACTCAGTCTGAGTTACTTCCCAAGCAACTATCCATAATGAAAAAAAAAATTAACAGAAGGAAATATCTTTTTAATGGGAGGCTTCAATTTGGGAGACATATGCAACCAGCAGTCAATTTCTCCTCAAATTTAAGAAAAATATAAAGATGAATTAATTATGGGCTGGCAGTTGGTGGTAGCCTAGGGACCAACTGTTATTATTAGATTGCACTCCATACAGAGAGAGGACAGGACAAACCAGTAATAAATACACTTGACTCTCCAAAGTAATTCATTTCTCAAAACTGGGAAATAATAAAGATATTATTAAAAGGTAGGAAAAACAGTCAGGAAAATAAGAAGGAATATTGAGATATTTTAAGAGGAGTTTATGAAGATGTGACGCCAGCTTGTGTAAGAGTAAAACTTTGTTCAAAGGCNGTAGGTAACCTAATATTTCTGAAGGCATTTAAAATTACTACCACATATTCTAACACACACCAGAAAAAAAAGCCCACGAAGAACTTTAAGGAAATTCCATAACAAGAAAACAAGCATTCTACGGGACAAACAATAAAAGAATAATAAATATTAAAAAGATAGGTTTCATAGAGGAACAAGCACAGAATAAGAGTTGTTTCAGACTAATTTCGTGGGGAACAGAGTTGGTTACTCAACAATTTCATGATCTGAAAATAAATATAAAATAAATGTTATTAAAATACGTTAAAATCAACATAAAAAGGCACAAAATGATTGGACTAAGCAACTAGACAGAGTATCCTAAATATCTCAATAAACCAAGGTCAAAAAAACCTATGTTATAGTATGGTTGCAAGATTTGTCCATTCCCTGTTACACATTCCAGCATGTTATTGCTGAATGCAGTGAAATATGTAGTATTTCATAGCTACACGAGTTTTCTAAGCTAGAAGGGACCATTACAGTGTGACCCCATGTATAACAGGGCTACTCTAGACATTTGCAGCCTGTGGCCCAAAACATGCTGCTGTCCTTGCAAGGAAGAACATGAACATGCCATTCAGGAAACCTGAATCTGATCTTTGATTGCTAAACAACCAAACTAATCACAAGCTCATAAATAAAGATTAATTAACTCAAAAAAAATGCTTCCTTTCTAGTTAACATGGACATCTATCAACTCCCCAACTGTCTATAGGATGGACTAGCCCTAGGTAATATAAATTATAATCTAAATTATTCTGGTGTTTTCCTACAGTATTTTATCAAATGGTTCTTGTATCAAATCAAAACCTTTTGCATAATCAAAGCGTATTATTTTTACAGAGTGTTAAAATGAGATCCTATCTAACTAGTTTAGTCCTATTCTTTTAGTTATCCTTTAGTTCAGTCCAACAGAATTTTAAATGATTTTTGAGCTTTTCCATCAGCCTCCACCTTCCCCATATGATCAACTGTTAGAGGATGCTTTTAAAAACTTGCAAAGGAAGACTTTTTTTTCCCCAATGGACATTTGACATCACTTGACTTTCATTCGAAAGAGACACAGCCACAAACACACATGAAAGTAAAAAGAACCATTTATGAAGAATGAAAGGCACAGACCCTGGTTTTTCATTGGTTTTTAAACTGACATCACCCCATTTTGTTTAGGTTAGTACAGTAAGTAAAACATGAACTTCCAAGGGTAGATTCAGAGTTCAGAACACTGACTTATTCATGGCCTAAATTAGAGTATCCCCAGAGCTACCTAATTTGCCCCATTGTGCTTGTACAACAAGGAACTTGTTCTAATGATAAGGAAGCTGTGGCTTGAAAGAATGTCCCAGAGTTTGATATTTCATTTGTGCTCTTGACACCAAAACGTAGTTTATACGGGAAGTGATAAGCTTTCTCTTCACCATTTGGAACTTACCTGCACTGAAGACATTCCCAAAGGGATGGTTAACCTGGTTTTCCAGCTGAAAAACAGCCCCATGCCAATAATTGGTCAAGTATCCTGTGAGGGACCCATGCTCACTGGGCATAATAAACATGGCTCATTATTCTTGATTTATTTTCTTCTCTAATTTGAGATCATAAGGGGGAAAAAAGCAGCAGCTAGAGGGCGGAAAGGAAAACAGAAATCATATAGTAAAACATCCCAGTATTTTCAGGACTTGTAAATTTAAAATGGCATCACCCTCCATCAGAACACACAACAGCACTGTTTTCTGAAAGACCTGTAGTTTGTTCTAGAGCCACAAGTTAATGTTCATGATGCTATTGTGTCATTTCCCATGGGCAAACTGCACCACACCACAAATACTGTGAATTATTCTTAGGTTTTTAATTTGCTGAGGTAGTTTTTTGCTCCTGATCATCCTTTCCTGCATTTCCAGTCAGCCATTCTCATCCCTTAGAAAGAACATCTTATCCTGAACAGCTATTGAGAACCACTCAGCTTTAGTCATCTTACTGTCAATTCACGAGTAGCAATGACTGAGAAATCCCATCATTTCTTAAATTTTTGTTCTCCACAGCTCCATCCGGCCTAGAACAGGCAGGGTTTATCATACTGGTAGTCCACAGTACCTGCAGATCAGTGTACAAAGAAATCCAGCTTGAGTATGTTATACTTTATGCTTATTTCCAGCCAATCTTGTACTTCTAACACAATTAAGAGTTTTAGGAGTTTTTACCCATCCCAAACTCTAGGCAAGCATCTTCCCTACCCTATTTCTTTATGTGGAAATATCTGCTTGTTCAAATAACTTGCTCCCCGGTGTCTTTTCTAGACTACTTCTGATGAGCAACTTCTAACTTGTTGTAACCTTCCCATGATACTGTTTAAGTATCACCTTGACTTGTCTTTTGTACCTCGAGCTTGATTCCAACAACCTTAACATCTTCCAACACTCCCTTTAAAAAGTTTCCTTCATTTTTTTATCAGCCTTTTCTTTGTGAAAAATTCTGACATGTCTCTAATGTCCATTACTATATGTACCTTCTATTATCTATTTTTAGTGCGATTAGACAAATTTGTGCATTTTTTTGCAACTATTGCTGGGGTTTGTTATTTGTAACATGAGAATAACATACAAAAATAGGGGTTTTACTTTTTTTTGCTCTTAACAAGTACTTGGGCAATACCTGGGCTTTTGTTATTCTTCTAATGGTGTATTTATTCCTCTGAGACACTGGTCAGCCAGGAGAATATTTATGTGGTAATAAAAAACTTTAACAGAGGGTTGTTTGGATCTAATAGTCTCAGGTATTTCAACACATCTTTGCTCGTCATATGTCATGTTGAATTACATCGTGGCCTGCATGTGCAGCAGCCCATAATGTAACCTGTGTAATATAGTTTGAAATGTAATGTAGTGGGAAGGGGGCTTAAAGGGAAAAACCATTCTTTTGTGCTAGATAAAAGCTGTGGTTTCAAAAAGGAAGCAACTTTAAGCTTTTGGGAAACTGGGAAACATTAAATGATAGCTCAGCAACAATTCTCCAAAGAAATCTGCAATAATAGATTAAATGATACTTGTAACACATCATATTAATATTAATAACTACCATTAATATATTTCCATTTTACAGCACAGACCACTTTTTGTCGGAGTCATCCAATGACTACTAACTGTTAATGTGTCAATTCGTGCCTGGCAAATTCTAAATGGTTTATAATTAAACACAAATACAGAAAGGTAAATAAACCTTCATAGAGGATAACTGGCTGGCTGGGACACAGGGGCAGAGCCATGAAGAGAAACCAGGCATCCTGATTCTCAGGACTGAGCTTTAACCTTTTGGAAACAACTTTTTCCTGCCAATTATGCACTTATATATCCTGGCTTCAGAAAAGATTTACTTCTTTACTGAGTAGTCTGGGTGTATCAAGAAGGAAAAGCAAGAGGGGGTGTGACAGATTTCCAGTTGAGGTAAAAGAATTAAAAAGTCCTTCTGTTCTTACAGAGGATCTGATTCTCTAGGGAAATGATGCTATTTGCCTAGATGAGGTAGGGGAAAAGGAGAAAAGAAAAAAAAACCTGTTTTTTTCTGGCAGAAATGGTGAAATTTCACCCTTCAGCAATTTGGTGAAGGCTGATAACTGTCGACACTTCTCAACCTGTGTAGCACAGCAAAAGGCTGCACCATGCGAACTGCCAGATGCAAAGAGAGAGAGAAAAAAATTAAATTACACTTTAAAACTGTTGGCCAGGCTGTCCAGCTCAGGGAATCTGCTCTGCAATCCTCCCTGCTTGCATAGGGCTGGTGTAAACTGAGAGAGGAGAGAACCAAGTTCGTGTTTGCCAGCTGGGAATCCAGCAGATGCTAAAGCAGATCACTATGAACTATTGGTACCAGGGGATTATGTTGTTTAATTAACCTGTCTCAGGTGCAGTCCTTCTTTCCTGCCTGAAACACAAACAGGAATTACATCTCAGAGCAGACCAACAAGGTTTGGCTCATCTTTAGAGCTGCAAATGGAAGCAGGGCCATGAAACACCTTTGGAGGTGAGGGAAATATAGGCCAAGCCACAAAGAATCATGGTGGAAAATCCTAAGAAAGGACAAAATGTGCTTTATTTTGCACAAATCAACACTGAAAAATAAGTTCAGTTATACAACTGAAAAAAAAGTTACAGTAATATTGCATTTAGATCAAGAGTCTTCAAGTGAACAATCCCTATTGACCAGCCTTCTTTTCCTTTTAAACACATGATGAATTAAAAGATTATTACCATTTAACTATTACATCATAATTACTATATAATGCAATACACTATTTTCAAAGCAGACCATGTCATTTGAATTGCTAATATAAAATTTAAGTTAGCATCTCGGTCTAGTATTTTTATTGTCATTATTATGAACATTATAAGAATTATTAAATTTCAAATTAAATTTCAAGATTGTCTGGCTTTGAAACAAGAAAAAATTCCAATGGCTTTTCCTTGCAGAATGGAAATGTGGGTCTCTATTTTGGGGGATTCTATACTTTAAAGTAATATAAAGCCACTGCATCAGAAAAGTGGTAAACACTGCCAAACTCCTCAATGACCTGTCAGGGGAGGACAAGCTTAAGATTAGGAAAATAAGTTGTGCCCCTTATTTCTCTTCATTGACTGAAAGGGGAACTAAAGGAAACTGGTTCCAATATAGACACTTATGGATCTGTTCAGTCATTCACACACAGGCATCTTCTGTCATCTGAGACCTCATGGGTTTCCCCCCTGGCCTCCAGCTGCTGCTCCAGAAGGCTGCTGGTTTCCATTAGTCCCATGTCATATCTGTCAGTGTTGTGCAGATGTCTTGGATATCCAGAAGTGCCTCAAATGGCATGAGAAGCCTGTGTTAAGGCAACTGGATTCTGCTATTCTAATAGGATTCAGCTTCAGATTTAGACAAAGCTCCAGATTCAGTTATTAAACACAGGCTTCCAGTGATGTTTGAGATGCTCCAACATTCCTGAGACATCTGGACAACACTGGCAGATGTAACAGAAGCCTTACAGAAGACTCACAAGGTCTGGAACAGACACTGGAGGCCAAATGGAAAACCTTACAGCACCAGAAGTGGCACAATGTGTGTAGGGAACTGAATCTTTTCTCAAGTCAACACAGCCAACAGTCTAGTTGACTGTCCAGATGATCAGATCAGAATCACACAATCACAGAATAGTTTGGGTTGGACAAGAACATCTGGTGATCATCCAGTCCAATCCTCCTGCCAAAGTAGGGTCACATGGAGCAGGTTACATGGGAACACATCCAGGTTGGTTTTGAATGCCTCCAGAGAGGGAGAATTCACAACCTCTCTGGGCAGATGGAGGTGTCAACTCCAAGGTGAGATTGTTACCTGCTCCAGCTCTGTTTGCTGTATTGACCTAATGGGAACATCAATACACAGCTCACGTAAAGGCACTGCTTTTACGGAAGTAGTCCCAAAACTGAATTGTAACTCGTTGTTTGTTGGATGAATCTCAGCTTCAGAATTTAAGAGTGATCATCTCTTTTGTATTAAGGAACAGATTTTTCTGCAGATGATTTCATTTGAAAGTCCCCAGTATTTCCACTGGTCTCTCAGGCACTCACACAAGATTGACATGGGAAGAGATGACATGTTTGTTCAGCTCAGAGGTGGATTTCTTAAGAGCTCTGTTGCAGATTCATAGAATCATTGAATCATAGAATGGTCTGGGTTGGAAGGGACCTTAAAGATAATTTCATTCCATTCCCCTGTCATGAGCAGGGACACCTTCCACTAGGTCAGGTTGCTCCAAGCCCCATCGAACATGACCTTGAACACTTCTAGGGATGGGGCAGCCACAGCATCTCTGGGCAACCTGTGCCAGGGCCTCATGACCCTCACTGTTGCGGTGTATATTCTGCATTTATTTCTATGTTATATATTTCCATGATATATGGTTCTGTTATTCCCTGTTGGAATGTTCTGTTACTCCTGTTTCCCACACACAGTTGGTTTGTTCTAAAGTTGTATCTACCTTCAAATGTAACCCTACCCTCACCCATCCCATCTGTCCCCAAGTATTTAACTCCAGAACTTTCTTCTAGGCACGTGACCCCTCCTTAAACCACTCCTACCCTTCCCTGAGCCACTCCCACCCCTCCCTAAACCACTCCTACCCCTCCCTGAGCCACTCCCACCCCTCCCTAAACCACTCCTACCCCTCCTTCCCATTGGCTATTCCCTTTCCCCTCCCAGAAATTTGAACACCCTTTATAAGTTCATGTTAAGAAGGTCATGTGGCTTTTGTCAGTTGCAATCACTTGAGGTTAGAAGCTCTCTGATGCCATGCTGGCAGCAGAGAGCCAATAAACTCAAACTACATCTACCACAAGAGTTGCCTATTACCTTCTCGCCTGTCGTCAGCTGAGCTCACTGGCAAAGCTAAGCAAGGTTGGATCTAACCTGCTTGCTCTGAAGGCGATACTTGGCTGGTCCTCCTGGAAAGGAAGCCTTGAGCTGAGTATTGCCCCAAACATCTGCTGCAGTACCTCCTGGCCGGTGTTCCAAGCCTAGCTGGGGTGGAACCTGGACCAGCATCGAGCCAGGAACTTGGGCACCTCACAGTAAATAATCGTTTCCTAATATCTAATCTAAGCCTATTTTCTTTTATTTTGAGACAATTCCTCCTTTTCTTGTCACTACAGGCCTTTATAAATAGTCTCTTCATCTTTCTTTGGGATCTCTTCAAATACTGAAACATGACTCCAATGCTTCTCTTTTCAAGGATGAACAATCTCAGTTATTTTCCTCATAGGAAAGGTGCTCCAGCCCTCGGATCAACTTTGTGACCCTCGGTGTCCTTCCTGTGTTGGGAATCCCAGAGGTGAATGCAATACTCCAGGTGGAGTTTCAGAAGAGTAGAGGGGCAAATTTAACATTCTGCACAGGTCTCTTCTCTAGCAGATTCTGGGTATCACACTTTATACTCCTGTAGTTAAAGTTGTCACTTGAGTCAATGTGAGGTAGTTCTTCAGTGTATCTACAATAGACTGAAGGTGTTGCTTTGAGAACAGGGGTGTGAAGAGTAGTGTAGACATACTCTGTAGCCTGGCAAAATGTTATTCTCCCCAGGACATAAGGAAATGTCACATTCTGCTGAACATCAATGCCTTTCAAAGCTTTCTGCCTCTGCCCTTAATAGGCAGGATGTCTGTGTCTGCACTTCTGAAAAGAGTAAACTTGGGGCAGATTTGAGATTAACTTCCTCATAAAATCACTAACCTTGCCAAAAATGATTTTTTCAGATTCAGAAAAAGTTGGCTATGACCTCAAAGGCAATCTCACTCTGTCCTCTTTTACCTTGTCATGACACATGATAAACATCAGGAGGCAAAGCAGCCTGTGGTAGAAGTCCAGGCATTAAGTGACCATGAAGGCTGATGGGATCTGTGAGCAGGTTGTGTCCACGGGAAATTCGGTCTCAAGAAGCTGAGCTTCAGTAACACAGATGGCAAACAACTCCTCCAAGAGCTCACTCTGCACATATGTAGCCAATGAAATTTTAATATTGAATAAAGGAATCACTTTGAAATTCCATCTACACGGCCTTTTCCTTCCTTTACAGCATTTCGGGGTAACACAATAGTCAAGTAATGCAATAATAACAAAAATAACTCTAACAAGCTATGCTTGATTCCACTGCAGCACAGCCTATAAGGGCAATCTTTTCTTTCTTTTAATAATGCTTTTATTGCACAAATTTAACAGAATTATGCCCTAATTATACTGGATTTTTTTTATTTGCCACTGGGAGGAAATACAGCAGATGAAGCTGTTTGAGAGTGCATGGTTCATACAGCTGTATTAAATGCTTCCAAGTGCTGTCTTTATGGTTGTTAACAAGTCAGGCCCAGACACGAATGCATTTTCTGAGTGCCTTTGAGGATGGCATGGATTATTCTTGTATTTTTATTAGAGCTGCTCAGCTCATTCACTGAGAACTAATGTCTGACCGTGCTTTCAGAACTGGAATCTAAAACTCAAGGAGAAATAAACAAATCCCTAAAATCAGACAAATTAGGTTGCACATAACTAGGGGTCTAAAAGTTAGTTGTCTCTAGTCTAGACCATTTAACTTGCTTTGGAATCAACACAGGAAAATAAGCAGTTCCTGAGGGGCTTCGTTTCTCCCCAAAAGAGCTGTATAGGGTAAGTTACCAAATGGCCTCTCAGAAAATCCCAATTTCTTTCCATCAGCTTTAAACAGAATTCGTGGTGACTATTTCACAGAAATCTAATTTTCTGACATGTAAATTTGGATGAGATGAATCCTACAGAAAAAAAAACACCAAAAAAACCCCAAACCCCACACCAAAACCAAAAAACAACCAACCAACCAAAACCAAAACTAACCAAACAAAAAAACACACCAAAAAAAAGAACAGCTCCATTCTTTTAGGACATAGACTAAAGCTGAACAAATATTTAGCAGGTAGGATAAAAAAAAGTCTCCCAGCCTTACAAATTCTGCACTTTCCTTGTCCCTACCTACAGATTGAGCTGTTCATTTCTGTCCCACTGCAATCAGTGCATGTATGGTTATCTCCACAGAGATCAGATTACAATCTGCAACATGGGGAATCTAGATTTGGAATCACTTTGGCCTTGTGATATTTTGAGTGTCAAGTGTGAAACAGATGCTTGATTTTCATAAAATTGTGATTGCACACATTAACCCACACCAAAGCAAATGTAGCAAAGTTGTGATCCAAAACCAAAGACACCCAGATTAACTGGTTTTCAAATACAGATTTTCAAAAGCCATAGTTTATATCATCATCTCATGTCATGGACATAAATCCAGAATAACTTGAATAGTTACAGTAACAAAACACGTGTTGGTACTTCAGCTACTGGCAAATCAAATAGACCAGGTACAGATTACTGATAAGTCTCAATAAAATTTTAAATATTCATATGTTTTATCTTATTTTACAAACCATACCTCAGAAGTAATTTACATTGAAAAGATAATTTTGATTTTTTTTCCCTCTCTTTTACTAGATTTTCCATCAAGAGTTTGCACATCATCATCCTCAGGAAATATTTGTAACACTTCACCACCATCCCAGCACAGTACAATCTGGAAAAGGTCCCAACAGGAACAAATTCCATTTAGAAATTGCCAAGTGGTTTTGATTTTCTTCCTTGTCACGGCTGATATAATAGGAACAAGAGGTGGATAAGATCAACTAGTTAATACTAGTTCTCAGGTTCCCAGTTTTGCCTGGGAATATTTTCTTTCTTGTTCATTGAGGAGTGTTCAGCAGTCAGGGAAAGCAAGATAGGTGGCGATTCATAAAATCACAAAATCATCGAGATTAGAAAAGACCTCTAAAATCATTGTGTCCATCAGCAAGACCAGCACAGTCAGGTCCACAGCTAAACCATTGTTCCTAGGAAGAAATTGAAAGTGAAAAAGTCTAAAAAAATCACAACCATAAATACTTTAATGTTTGCAGTAAGTGATGGTTTTTGTTAGATCAGCAAGTATCCACTAATGATCAATCCTCATTAAAGAATTTGCTGGGGAAATAATAAGTTTTGTGTGGACTGAGGAGAACCAGAAGTCCATCTCCCTAATCAGCAGAACAGAATAAAAGGAGTGCTGCATGAAAAAAGATGCTCATCAATTCCTCTTACAGACCATTTAGACCAAAGAAGAATGTTCTTTCGGTGCTGCATTTACTCTGTAAGGCTTTGGCTTCAATTCCCGTCCCTGCCCTGTAATTTCTATATGACTTGCTTAAAACATTTACCTTCCCTGTATTTTTGATTTTTCACATGTGTGGTGTGAAAAAATAACAGTTCTTTTCCTCAGGAGGGGTTGTATAGCTCATTATTGTTTGATAGATGTCTTCTGGGGATGTTTTAAGTAGACTCATTCATCTCTTGAGGCCAAAATGACCTCCCCAGGTCCCTCTTGGCCCAATTTTCTAAGCCTCTGTGATTGCTTTTTAGATGCTGCAGTAGTAGGGAGGGTATGGTGACATAGACAGATACTTTTAAATGACTCAACCAACAGAGCATCTGTGGTTACCTCTGGGAGACTCTTTCACAAATGATCTAACACACACTTAAGAAGTTTGTCTAGATATCCAACCTCATTTTCCTTTTGCTCAATTTCATCTCATTGCCCCAAGTTATGAATCCCTGAGCCACCCTCAATATCCCTCTCCCTCCTTGCTGCACACATCCTTCAGATGCTCACAGAACTGAGAATATCTTCTCACAACACAGTTGGGGACAGCAGGGAAGAGGAGCGGACAGGCACCTCTTTGGAGCCCCCAAGCACTCAGGAAGAAGCCACACTGCCTGCAGAGATGCCCATGTGGATTGTCTATATTAGAGCAGTGAGCACCTGAGGAGAAACCCACCTGGTGAGTAAGCTTGCTTTCATTTAAAAAAAAAACCATCAAATGGTGTTTGCCTTACAATCTTAATTCAAGCACTTAATTAAAGCCAACAGAGGATTCTAAAGTGAGGAGAAAAATTAGAGCAACAACTTTTTAATTATGCTGTAGGCATTTTCTCTCTTACTTATTCTTTCTCCAAAAATCAAACAACTGCTCCTCTAAACACACATTTAGACAAAGACGATGGCACAATATCATTATGGGTTAGAGCTTGCTTAGTGCTTAGCAAGCAAGTACTGAAGTTGTCTGCCCAAATCTATGACCTAAATAACACAATCACCCCTCAGCATCCTTTCCTCCAAGTCATGGGAACAGAGCAGAAAAAGAAGGGACTAGGAGGTAGATTAAACCATGGCTCCTTTCAGGAATCTCTACCAGATGGACAAACTTTCTAGTCATTATGGGGTGTTATTCTTCCAGTGGTACAGCAAGTTGCTATCTGCCTTCAAACAGTGGGAGAAGTGAAGACTCCTGTCATCTCCTGGAAAACACAGCTCCTGTCTGTCAACAGCTAAGAGCTGAAACTGCACCACCCACTCTTGTTCTGTAGCATTTGTCTTTATGGACAGCAGATGACTTTATATTACTTTAGGTGGATGAAATAACGTTCATATGGCATATCAAACCATGTAAAAATACAGACAGAGTTACTTGTTTCTGAGTGTTGCACTTCCTATGATTTTATCAATCCTGCCTGCTTAAAGACACCCTGTGTCAGTCTTCAGAGACAGAAGATATATCCTCCTTCTAGAAAAAGTCCAACTTCTCTGTGAAGTCCGTGGAACCTTCCACTGATGCCTCATTCCTGGAAGTGTTCAAGGCCAGGCTGGATGAAGTTTAGAGCAACCTCGTTCAGTGGAAGGTGTCCCTGCCCATGTTGAGAGGCTTGGAACTAGATAGTCTTTAAGGTTTCTTCCAACCTATGACACTCTGGTTTTATGATTCTATATCTCTCACTGGATCAGGTCCACAGCTGCATCAAAAAAAACTGTTAAAGAACTGGGGTCTTAGCAAAGTGGACCTTACACCAAACAGAAGAGTTTAAGCATCAGTTCAGTGCAGTCCACACAAAATTCACATTCAGATTTCAAAAAACCTCCTTACCTACACTCACCCTGTCTTGTGTTGCTGGAAAGACCAATTACTTAACTAGCTTCTATTCATTTTCTTTGGGCCTAGAATGAAACTGTCTCTTACCTACTATTATTGTCTCTCTCATTTATTTAAACAGTGTGTCTGAGAAAAAAAAACTAATTTGGATTGCAGCATTTTGATCTCATTTGGTTACATTATTTCTGAAAGGGCAGGCACAGAAAAAAGAGGAAAGAGATATAGAGGCAACATCACTAATAGTGAGACCTTCCCTCTAAATGGTGAGGTGGACTAGACACTATAAAATGAATACAAATAAATAAATTTTTTTAAATCACCTAAAAGATTTTTAAAAATCCAAAAATAATCAAACCACCATGATAAATATCATCCTATCTACCAGATAACTTAGTGGAGCAGTTCTTTCTTATCTCCAGATCTGTCACTTGAAAACTGGCTGTGTAACATATTTTTTAATTTACCTTCTTTATGTTTTTTACTGTGTTTTTGGAGGAGACTCAGGATCCGGGATGAATCATTTTCTGTCCTGTTGAAATATGCTGCAAAGAGAGTGATTAAATGGATCTTATCCTGAAGCTTCCTAACTGACACCTCTGACTGGCCATTAGTTGCTTTCTCATTCCCATTAACATGTCAGCAGAGTGTAGGGACTGTAGCCTGAACAGTTGCTTTTCCTTTTTATGAACTTTTTCAATAAAAAGACAAATATGGAGCATCTATCAAAATAGCATGATAATTTACATTTTTCAATGTGAGAAATGTATTGAGAACAAGCAAACAGTACGTAACATGTCCAACCTTGCTCTTAAAAATTACCAAATGCCTCCTGAGAAATTTGAAAAATAATTTCCTGGGATGAAGGCTTCCTCAGTGTTCACATATGAGACAGGGAGAAATTTTATCTTGTGATTCACAAAAATATCTAAGAGGGCTATATTTCAATGGAATTAATCAAATATACTCAATCAAATCAGAGGTAAAAATCTCTGTCAGAAAAGATAACACTGAGTATTTTTGGTAAATTTGGTTCAATGTTTTCAATGTGCTATTTCACACACCAGCCTGCCTAGCTGCTCCTTGTGTGGGCCCAATTATTATCTGTCATTACCCATTAATGAATTTATTCTCTCAATAGCTCCTGACCATGGAAGCAAATATTTTTTTCTGGTTTACAGAGCAACAACAGAATTAAAGAAAGGTATAAAACTGTCTGTCTGTGAGACTGATGCCTTTATTTAATCACAGAACATGGGAAGCAACCATAATCATCTTTCCCACATTGTCCCAAATATTATACTTATATCCTGGTGCTTAGGATCAAAGAATATCTCAGTTCCTTGCCTTCATATCCTCAGTCAGTCTTTGGCTTTGTAGATGGGTGTGCCAGAAAGGGCCCCTCATATTCCCAGTCACAGGGATTATTTTCGTCATATCAACTTTTGTCCAGAAGATACTAAACTAAGAATGCTTATTTATTCCATGCACACAAGTTAGGCATCACCCTCCCCCAATCTGATTTTTTAAATCATCTTCAGTAAATAAATTATGGAGAGCTTTGCAATAAGATCAGCTTGGGAACAGCTCTTAAAAGGGAATATATCTTTCCCTGCTAACCCTTATCTGGCTGACAATCGTAATGGTTTGGGAAGTGAAAAGATAGGATTATCAATACTGAAAAGGAAGAAAGTGCCTGTCGCACTAATCTGAAAGTATCTGGATTATTATGTGGATTACTTCTCTAAACTTGTGTACACTGAGCTGGCAACAGTTCTGTGTATTTATACCCAAGGCAAGTGAATAAAATCACAGGCACAGGAAAGCGAGCACACAGCTGGAGGAATCACAGGATGAATTGCTTCCATAGGAATCAGAGAGGTACGGCTGAACAGTGAAAAAAAAGAGACTCCTAGTTGTGTAACAAGCTTAAACACACAAAAAATACAGATAAAAGGGAAAGTACATCTCCAAACTGAAGACTCCAGACAATGAGACAGATCTTCCTCTGCCTTGTGCTGATGGTATTTATGAGGAGATGCTGTCAGGTTGAGAGGACTCAGAATCTCACAGCACAGCTGAGGTCTCAACATTTCCCTTTTTGAACTGGAAACTGTATGGAAAGTTGTCTTTGAGCAGGGCTTGAAGTGTAATATTCAGGGGGAAAAAAATGTTTTTTCTTTCATAACCTTTAGGAATAAAAGGTGTCTACATCACAAACTCTGGATAATGCACGTGATTGTCCTGAAATTATGAGCCTTATCTGCCCTTTGATCATAGAAAAGTATATTTTTCCAATTGTCTTTGTTATTTTATCAATGAATCCTAATTTGTTACTTTTTCCCAACTGCATCTTTGGTGTTCCCACGCCCTATTTCCCTCTCCCCTCACTGCCTTCCTCTTATGGGAAGTAATTTTGCATGGTATCTCCAGCTATTTTTTCTTTCTTCTGCTGCAGGATAAACTTCTCACTCCCATTGGAAAGAATTGACACATGGGATGCTGATGTCCCACAGTTGCTCTGCTGTATCTTACAGTAACCCTCAGTGACTTCCCTGCTTCACCTGTGTATTTTCAATCCCTCCACAAACACATTCCCAATCATACTTATTAAAATCCTGTTCCCTACAGTTTTTCACAGATGTCCCCAGGAAGAAACAAAACAAACAAAAAAGGGAAAGCAAATTTCCAGACAGATTTGACTTTGCCTCTAGGATTTTCAAAAATTGCTAATTTCAGAAAAGCCATTCAAACACATTTTACCTACTTTTTGGTGTCTACATCGCACTTCTAAATTTCTTACTGTACATTCCCTTTTCTTTCAATAGGAAAAGGTAGTTTTAAGAGTGTGTTTATCTAACTCATTTTCTAAAGATGAACACACTTCCACACCAGAATGATTTCCTCTCTGCTTCCTTTACAAGGGATCTAAACAACCAAATCTAACATAGACATCTGCATTATAGACATCTACATTGTAGGCATCTACACTTTGTTGAATTTCACATTAAACCTGACAAATAGGAGATATTAATCTGTTCAAATGTCCTAAGGAATTAATAGGGCACATTCTCCTTTGGTTTGTACCCCTAGACTAATTCATTACTCCTACCAAGACAAAATTCATCTTATTTTCAAAGATCAACATCATGTTATAAAATTAAAGGCTAAGTTTTACTGAGACATGGTTGGCATAGAAATTTGGCATAGTGTTGTTTGGTATTTTAACTTTCTTGCTTCGACTTCATCCCCACTGAACAGGTTATGAACCTTTGCAACATCATTTATCTGCAGGTTAACACGGTAATATAAAGATGCAAAGTCAGTACATCCCTTTCCTTCATCTAATTTTAGCTGCGGAAATTCAGATGCTCACAGTGTTCCCAAGTGCAACCCCAAGATGTTCTTGAGCTACAGCATAAAACTCTGGGCCAGCTGTGAAAGAACTTCCTCTGAGCAAAGCTAGCCCAAATGTATTTGTATTCATCTCTCTCATCTTTACATTTCAGTTTTGACTATTTTTTTCCATTCCTGAAAATAGTCTGAAGTTCTAGCAATGTCCTTGGAGAAATACCTTGCCTGAAAGAAACATTTGGTTAAAATTACAGTGGAAAACAAACAATGCTGGCTGCTGCCATGTTTCCCTGAAATCCCTCTTCTGCTATTAAACAAGAGTCACTTCAGCAAAGAAAGGGAAGACTGGGATTTTTGTTGGTTGTGTGAGGGGGTGAGGGGGCATTATTATTATTGTTATTATTATTGTTGTTATTATTATTGTTATTATTATTATTTAATTAGTTTTATATCTCCAGAAGTAGCCAGACTAATAATTTCACTGTCTTGCCACTTTGTGGAGCAGGGATAGAATATGATACAAATAATCTGCTTTGCTCAACTAGTCTGCCCCTGCCTGGACAGGACTTTATGTATTGGTTCTTTACATAGGTTACTTTTTCCCTAAGCTACTGAAACTCTGACAAGAAATTGCTTCCCTTGTCTGCTCCATTGTCTCTATTGCTTTTTTTGTTGGATCCCATTTCCAAGTTTACCACCTTTCCCAAGTTTAAACCTCTCACTATTGCTCTCTACAATTACCTGAAAGAAGGTTGTAGCCGGATGAGGATCGGGCTCTGCTCCCAGGGAACAAGGGACAGGACAAGAGGAAATGGACTCAGGCTGTGCCAGGGAAGGTTCAGGTTGGACATTAGGAATAATTTTTTCACAGAAAAAATGGTCAAGCCTTGGAATGGTCTGCCCAGGGAGGTTTGGAGTGCCCATCCCTGGAGGTGTCCAAGGAATGACTGGATGTGGCACTCAGTGCTCTGGGCTGGGTGACAAGGTGGGGGTTGGTGACAGGTTGGACTTGGTGGTCTTGGAGGTCTTTTCCAACCTCAACAATTCTATGATTAAAAGATAAAGTAGCATTCCATGATTAGGCTTCTGACCTGAGAGGCTAAAATATTCCTCTTTCATAAAAAGACAGGAGGATTGAGTTCAAATATCCCAGCTCATCCAAATATCTTGATTCAACCACAAAGCTTCTGTATAAATCAGTAAATTAAATAATTCTGGGTCCTGCTTTCTGGCCAGCTACATGATCTGGTCACTTCCATACTATGAAACCCTCATAGCCTCAAATCAAGGTGGCTTCATCTAACCTGCTTGTCAGGAATAGTTTCAAGATGACCCCAGAACATGAACTGTACCTGAGAATTATTTAAATAGTTGTAATTTTCCCTGAACAAAAATGCACCAGGGACCATAATGAGTTCTGCTTCCTGAATCTGAACCTCAGTACTATTTAATCTACTACAATAGATATATTCAAAGAAATAAGCCACTGCTCTCATTTAAAGAGTTTCAAACTGGTACTTAATTTTTAATTTGGTCCAAAACTCTTTTTTTTTTGCTTAATCAAATTCCCCTTTGACCTGCAGTCAGTCAGAAAGGAAAGAAAAAAACAATTAAGACAACTTGATTTAACCACATTAATCAGCATGATTTGAAGAAAATAAGCAAAACCAGGGAACATAGGAGGGCTTCAGCTGTCTTTTGATTTGTTTTATGCCAAGATCATCATATTGCAATCAGTGAGTAACATATTTTTATAATTCCTCCTATTTTATCTTTAATTATTTCTCCTTTTCTCTCATCTGGCTGAAATAAAACCTGGAACAATTTGCTTCAGCAAGGCAAAGTCTGGTAGGAAGAGTGCACTATAAATACAGTCTAGAAAGATAAAGCTATTGCCTTTATTTGACAACCTAACTGTTCCCCAAGCACTCATCCACCAGCCTTATAAAAGGAAATGTAGTTACTGTGGTCCAAATTCACCGTTGGCTTAAGTGTGTGCAATTCCACTGAAGTCAACACAATTGTATCCGTTTACTTTCGTGGTGAATTGGGACCCAGACCTTTACTGAAGTAATAAAAGGTCAGTTAGACATACAGGCAAGAGACCAAAGCTGTGGCTTTGCTCAAAGTTCTTGGCATAGATGACAGTGTCAGTTAACAAAATAGTTGAACAGGCAGGGAAAGAATAATCATTGTGGCATGTGAGTAAGTCACAGAGGTTTATTGGCATGTTATTTTAATTGAGTCATGATAAATATTTACAATTTTTCACCTTCTGTAAATGCAGAGAAATATGTTAGCTTATCTCATGATTAAACAGAAGTAAGGTGATAAAATAAAGAGGCTGAATATCTTCAAGATAACATGTAATATTGCCATTAAAGACAAAATGAGTATGATACAAAGGAGCGTCTCATACCCTTATGCATAATTCCCTCTGAAGGCATTAGGCCTTGTTAGTAGAACTGAAAGCCTAAATTGGCTCATGAGAACAGCTCGTACAGTATCTACAGCTTTGCCTGACCAATCATATCTAAGGTAGCAAGACTCACAGTACATGGACAGAAAAAAGGATGAGTCGCACTAGCTGGATGTAACTTGATCTCATGGTTCCAGAGACTCATTTACTCATATTATTATACTGTTTGGGAGCACAACAGGACATCAGCTAGGATTCACGTAGTCCAAGTTGAGTGTGTAGTTAGGAAACTAGTTTAAACAGCTTGGTTTAAACCAAGGCTCTCTCTTTAGTCAACAGAGACTGTATAATTAGTAGAAGCAATTACCATTCTGATAGCAATTCTCCCCAGCAAAGAGATTTGTGTGTTGCCTGTAGCACAAATGGAAGAAGACATGCACGCAGGAGGACTTTGGAGGGCAATACAGCAGGTGACCCACAGAGCCAAGAGAAAGCCACCAATGACCAATAGCAATGATGTAAATACATTATAAAGCAATCTTACAGCAGTGAACCTACATCAGTGTTATTTGGTATCTTATTCACATTTCAGGATCTCATCCTAAAAACACCAGAAGGGGCTACATGAACCAAATGACAACTGTGTAACTCAGGAAAGCAACAAGGACACAAACAAAACTGCAATGATAAGGACGCTTTCAGAATATATCAAACTGATATTTACTGAGAAATAGAAAATGTTGTGTCAACACTGAATAAAATGGATTAAATTCTTTCAAAAGTTGGATGGAGATACAAGTTTACAATGGGTAGCGAGCCTACAATGGGTAGCGAGCCTACAATGGATAGCAAGCCTACTAATCCCAGTTACCATAACCATAGAAGAATAATTATGGCAGCAGACAGATCTTATATAATTTTGGGGACCTCTCAATGTCCTTTGCAAAGATAACTTCTCTCTTTGCAAAGGAAGCACTTTCAATTAGCAAAAGAGAGACAGCAGTCAGGGATCCATGGCCTCCCTCCATGGGAAGGAAATTTGTTCTTCATTGTCTCAGTTTGGTGCTTCAGCCATCAGACCATACAACTCATTTATTCACAACTATTTCCATTACCTCTGTGTTCTTCATACAGAGTTATCTTGATATACAGAGTTAAATATTAGTGTTTCATGCTTTGTGTTGTTGGCTTTACCTTTTATCTTCTTGAACAAGTACATCAGCATCTATAGTAGTAAATAAAAGGGGACAGGAACAGCTGTCTACCATGAATCCAGCTGCCACAGTATAGCTTGTATCAATGGCTAAGCTCTCTCACGTCTAAACAGGTTGCTCCATACAACCTGTCTGTTGGGACCAGCCCCCGGATGGTGATCCAGGCCTAGGCACACTCTGGAGAAGCACCAACTGGCCTAAGTTGTGAACCAAACCAGCAAATCAACAGTATGGTTGACCTAATTGCAAGGCCTCCACTAATATTCTGGCTTTGATTAGATTGCTGTTGGCCTTAATTAATTTGCAGCTCAAAGATGAAGTTTATGTATTAAAACGGAGAGGAAAGAATTTCAGTGTAGGGCACGAAAATCTTTAATTTTAGGGTTTTAAGTTAGAGGTTGCCTCTGAGAGGCAAAGTGTTGTATTTTATTATAGCTCTCAGGTGCAAAGATTCAAATACAGTATGATAAAATAGGCACAGAAAGCAGGACTGGACAGGACCTCAGAAGACCATTTAGTTCATCTTCCTCCCCAGAGGTAGAATTTTATTATGTATTCTGAGGGAGGTGATTCTTCTCTTCTACTCCACTCTCATGAAACTCCACTTGGATACTACATTTGTCACTGGGACACCAATATAAGAATAACCTGGAGCTGCAGGAACAAGTGCAGAGGAGACTATGGAGATGCTCCGAGAGCTGGAGCACCTCTACTCTGGAGACAGGCTGGGAGAGCTGGGGGTGTCGAACCTAGAGAAGAAGAGGCCCCAGGAAGACCTCAGAGCCCCTTCCAGTGCCTAAAGGGCCTCCAAGATTGCTGGATAGGGGCATGGAGTGATAGGACAAAGGGGAATGGCATTAAGCTGAAAAAGGTCAGGGTTAGATTGGATATTGGGAAGAAATTCTTCTCTATGAGGATGATGAAGCACCGGCACAGGTTGCCCAAAGAAGTTGTGGCTGCCCCATCCCTGGAAGTGTTCAAGGCCAGGTTGGACAGGACTTGGAGCTACCTGGGATAGTAGAAGGTGTCACTTGCCAATGCAGGGGGTTGGAACTAGATGGTCTTTAAAGTCCCTTCCAATGCAAACCACTCAGTGAGTCTATGTTTGTTTAACCTACTCTTACATCCTTTCACTGATGGAGGTTCCACCACCTCCCCAGGCAGAGCTGTCTGACATTTAGAAAGTTTACCTAATGACTAACCTAAATCTTCCTTGCTACAGTTTAAGCTCATTGCTTCCCATTCTGTCAAGTTATTTCCTTCATTTTTGCAAAAAACTTTTCCTTTGCTGCAACCTGTTTTCCTCTATCACTTATGTTTTCTTTGCTCATAAAATTAATAATAATCCTAAAATATGAGTATAAAATATTTAATGCATACACTAATTACACAGATATTACATTAAGCAGGTTATTTATAGTGGTAAAAATTATATATGTGGGATTTTGCAGTTGTGTGCTTGCTTTAAATGCATTATTTTTCATTTTCATTTGGGATTGTTTGAGTTATGAAAGTTGCTTTTAAAATATTCAGGTCAACCTGTCTTTTCCTCTGACTCTCAAAGGGTTAAGTCCCTGGCTGATAATTCCCTTTGCAAGTCAGATCTTTCACTACAAGTAGAATCCTTACAAGAGGACAGATTTCATTTTTTAACTGGAGCATATCTGATAATCCAGGGGGAAAGCCCTGTCTCGAAACATTTGATCCAGCCTCAGACAAGCAGAGCAAGGTGGCATCAGCCTCTTCCTATTTAGTCACAAGCCAAGGAACTGCACCAGTGTACCAGTGACATGCAGAACACATGCATCAAAGTAGCAGCTCAATCTGTACGGCAAATAACACTCTTTGGTGGCTCAGCATGGTTGCTGGCCCTGAGCTGTAGTTCCAGTAATTGACATAGTTGCCCAATGCTAGAAAACAAACTCGGAAACTATTCTCATTAGACGTCCCCCTGGTTTGCTGCTCCGTTATTGTAAAACCCAAACACTGAGCTTCCTACCAGCGTGGCTCTGTTTTTAATTAGTTCTGATGGCACTGGGCGACACGCCAAGGAAAAAAATGAACTTCCTGTGATTGAGGCTTGTTGCTCAGTATGTTGCTTCCTCCACACAGAGATTGTTTTCACAACATTTTCTGAAAAGGAGCTACTGACAGAAATAATATAAGTTTTTACTGCTTTTGATTTTTTTTTTATTCTGTTTTTCATGCTTATAAAAAGCAGCTCAAAGTCAAGGATCCTTAAAGTTACTGTGTCATTATTTTGTCTTTGTGTGACTCGGCTGATTAAAGACATCCTAGCAGATTAATTTTTTATTAAAATAAGCAAAGGCTCCTGTTAAAATAATTTAAGACTGAGGACTTTTTAGTGGTTTAAATAAATTAACTTGGATATGTTCAGGCATGGGGTGGGAAGGGACTTGAAGCTTATATTCAACAGCATAAGTTGTCACAGTGTGAGTAAGGATGAGGGAAATGGCAGATAAATGTGATTCAAAAGCAGAATTAGTGTCTCCATGTGGGACTGTGATGAGTCTTAGCAGTCTCCTTCATTTCTTCTTATGAGGCTTCTCAAGTTAATTTCATATAAAAAGCTCAAACACAGTCATTTTGTTCCAGTGTCTGTAGGTGGGATTCACAGCCAGACATCTACATTTAGGGGCCTGAGAAGGGCATGTCTGCATTTGTGCTGTCTCTGACTGAGTCAGAGACAATGAAGACTGATACCCAGCTGATACCATCACTGGAGTCCAGAGAGCCATTGACCTGACCAAATGCAGAGAGGTATTTCTTGTATGAGCTGACTTGCTTTCCAGGCTCCATTGACTTGTACGGACAGGATCTCCACTAATCATGATAGGTTAGACAACTAGAGCAGATGAACAGATCTAAATTTTAGATTTCTAACCACAAACCTGCATAGTAGTAGGAATCTGCCTCCAGGTGTGTATAACTGTCCTCCAGACTCTCGTTGACAACACAGGTAAGTGCTTGGTTTAACCACCCACACAAGGGTATCCAGTGCTGTCTGAGATGCCCCTAGGTCTCATCTTGTACCAAGCTGTCTCTCTAGAGTGTGGCTGTCTTGTAAGTCTGGGGTTATATCTATTGATCCCACATGGATGTCTCACAGGCCCTTGAATATCCCAGGTGGGCACCTAAAATCTATGTGAAGTCAAACTGATTTGAGCTTTCAATTTTTGGTGACAGCAATAAGAGCTTGGGCACCAAGCACACCTACAAATTCCCACGCTGCAAAAAATCAGACAGTGGAAGCAGGGGATAAATCCTCCCTGCCATACAACTTTCCCTGGATGTATTTATTTTATACATGGGTAAGTCTCTTGTGGCTAATTCTGTGCGTTATAAATTTCATTTTAAAAGATGGTTGGGGAACAAAGGAATAAACTTATCCTGAAAGATTCTGAACCTGGTTTATACAGTTGAATGTCAGCCCTGACAGCTTGTCATTGCTTAGCTGCTTTGTGGCAGCCTCATTTACACAGGTATGTATAGAGATAAAAGAAACAATCCAGCCAATTCAATTATAATGTCAGTCAAGTTAAAATAAAAACAGAAACAGTGTTTTTCCTTGTCACTGTTTCTGAAATTATTTGATTTGCTTTTTAAAATAGGAGTATGAAGTGCAACAAGGCAGATAATGAGTAAGGATCACTCTGATGGCATTCAAGAGCACAACATGTCACATTTCAGAAATGACCAGCTACTGCAGTGGTTATAAAATGGCATCTGCAGACCATGTAAATAATCGGATGTTAACAATGGAATACTAAACAGGATAATTGATCTTAATACTATTTTTTAGTTTTGCTTATACTTATTTACTTAACTATTTCTTCAGTAGGAGATGGTCTCTTTGAAATAGTGGTATAAAGAGTATTATCATCATTTCAAGCAAATTCTCTTCTCTGTTTAAAAAAAAAATATTTATATATAAAAACAGGTAGAAAACGGTAGAAAAATCCAACACCTATTAAATATAAAGACTCCAGAGATTCTTGAGCCATGGATCTCCAGAAGGTAGAAGAGCTATCTATGAAATATTGTCACATGCTTGACATCTTATACAGCTCCTAAGGCAACCTTTATCGAGCTCAGTCAAACACAGGACACTTGACCCAGCAGACCCATTTTACATTCAACCCATACTGAACTGACCTTTTCCTCATATTCTTTGGGGATCTCTCCATGCCCGATTTTGAGTAGTGGCAGCAATGGTAAAGGCAGCTGATGTTTCCCTTCTGCCTTTAGTTGTCCTTACAAGATTGCCAGTCAAGATGTCATGGAAAACTGAAGTCCTTCATCTGAGGGCACTGATTTTGAATTCTGCAGAAGCTTAAGACAGAGAGTCTTGAGGGAGATTTCTATTAATAGATCTTTATATGCTTCAATATTTCAGGGCCTACAAGCACCGATACAAGTGGTCTATCAACCATATTCCTAAGTATGGTTGCACCTACCATTCTTACCCTAAAGCATGAACTCCAAGCCATTCTTCTGGAGAAAAGTTAGATGATACAGAATCACAGAATTGTTGAGATTGAAACCTCTGGAGAACATCTGCTCCCATACCTCTGTTCAAGCAATCACCCATAGCAGGTTGCATATTAACAAAAACATACAAAAACTAGATGGCTGTGGCTGAGAACAGTAATGGGACACATTTATATTTCATATCCAAGCCAAGACTCTCAGTGCAGAAGTCATGAGTCACAGGATGAAGTTGCTTCTGGACTCAACACCAGTATGTTGGTTTGTCTTGGCACAGGCACCAACATGCAACTAAAAACAGATGCAAGGCAGCTGCTCTTTTCATAGTTTCATTCATTTATGGGCAAAAGTGAAGAATCTCAGTGGGGTTGGAAAGTGTAAGTCCTACCTGGAAAAGCAAATGCAGACTAGGCAGGACACCGATACCTGATTTATCTCAAAAGGTGGTAGGTTCTATATCTGGGCTACTGAACTGAGCCCAAAGTGTTCACAAAATCCCAGAACAGCAGAGACTGGAAGGGATGTCTCAAGATCATCCAACCAACCCCTCTTGCACAGAGCAGGATCCTCTTGAACAGGTTGCTCAGGGCTATGTCCAGTCGGCTTCTGAGAAGAGTCTTCTTTACTCCCCTCCCTTAGCCATTTGTACACATGAATAACATCACTCGGGAGCCTCCTGTTCTCCAAACCATATAACCGCAGTTCTCCCAGCCTCTCCCAGCATGATGTAAACTACAGTCCCCTGATAGTCTTTGTGGTCATTTGCTGGACTCATTCCCAAAGTATTCTATGTCTATCCTGTCCTGGTGAGACCAGAACTGACTACAGCACTTCATATGGGTCTCACTGAGTCTGACCTGCTGACAAGGCTCTTCCTAATGCAGCCCAGGATGCTGCTGGTCACTTTTGTTGTAGGGGCACTTCGTTAGCTCATGTTAAAACTCTTGTACATCAGGACTCCCTCTGCAAAGCTGCTTTCCATACAGTCATCCCCCAGCCCATACTGGTTCATGGAGATATTCGTCAGCAGGTGCATGATCTGTCATTCCTTCTATGGAACTTCATGAGATTCCTTTCAGCTCATTTCTCCAGCCTTTCAAAGTGCCTCTGAATGGCAGCACACTCACCTGATGTATCAGTCACTCCTCCCAGCTTCATATCACCTGCAAACATGCTAAGGGTGCACTCTGCTCCATCATCCTGATAATCAATGAAGAGGTTAAAGAGTAGAGGCTCCAGTATTGACCCCAGAGTACACCTCTAGGTATCAACTTTGTGTCACTGATAATAAGCCTCTGAGCATGGAGGTACAACCAGTACTCAGCCCAGCTCAGTGTCCATTTATCTACTCAATGCTTAACTCATCTATACTCATCTATACTCATCTACTCTCCACCTACCCACCAGAATACTTTGAGAAGTGAAACAGAAGTTTAAAAGATAAAAGATTTAGATTAGATGTTAGGAAGATGTTCTTTACTCAAAGCATGATGAGGCCCTGGCACAGGTCNAGGATGCTCCTGCTCACTTTTGTTGTAGGGTCACTTCGTTAGCTCATGTTAAAACTCTTGTACATCAGGACTCCCTCTGCACAGCTGCTTTCCATACAGTCATCCCCCAGCCCATACTGGTTCATGGAGATATTCGTCAGCAGGTGCATGATCTGTCATTCCTTCTATGGAACTTCATGAGATTCCTTTCAGCTCATTTCTCCAGCCTTTCAAAGTGCCTCTGAATGGCAGCACACTCACCTGATGTATCAGTCACTCCTCCCAGCTTCATATCACCTGCAAACATGCTAAGGGTGCACTCTGCTCCATCATCCTGATAATCAATGAAGAGGTTAAAGAGTAGAGGCTCCAGTATTGACCCCAGAGTACACCTCTAGGTATCAACTTTGTGTCACTGATAATAAGCCTCTGAGCATGGAGGTACAACCAGTACTCAGCCCAGCTCAGTGTCCATTTATCTACTCAATGCTTAACTCATCTATGAGAATACTCTCCACCTACCCACCAGAATACTTTGAGAAGTGAAACAGAAGTTTAAAAGATAAAAGATTTAGATTAGATGTTAGGAAGATGTTCTTTACTCAAAGCATGATGAGGCCCTGGCACAGGTCGCCCAGAGAAGCTGTGGATGCCCCATTCCTGGAAGTGTTCAAGGCTAGGTTGGACAGGGCTTGGAACAATCTGGTCTAGAGAAGTAGACATGCCCATGGCAGGGGATTGGAACTAGATGATCTTTAAGGTCCCTTCCCACCCAAACCATTCTGTGATTTTTTTGCAATATTTTTTAAAGAAAAACAAACACTCTTCAACAAAAGCAATCCAACCTAAAAACATTGATGATTTTCTGATTAAAATCTGGTGCATTTGTTCTGGGTTTTTTTTTATTTTCCTACCCAACCCTTGGCTCCATTTCCTACAAGAATTTCACAGAAAGCACCTTTCAAATCACCCTTTTACTGTCCTAGTTCTTCAAAGACTTTGCTGAGAGATCTTGTCTTTCTGATGGTAAAAAAAATAGATATGTCATTCTCTCAGCCTCCTTTATAAATCTCAATTTTCAAATGGCTTTACAGGAGCCGTACAGGTTGGCTTAATTTACAAGGTTCCCCTCTGACTGAGCAGTTTAGTCCTTAAAGCCTGTTCCTTTAGAGCTTCTGCATTTGAAGGCAGAGTGGGCCTCAGTCTTCAGTGCTGAAATTCTGAAGCAGTCACAGGGGTTCCACAAAGAATTAATTTGATACTGTATTTAGATTAACAGTACTCATATAAATACTGAGTTAGAGCTGATGTCAATCTTTTATGCTAATTGCTAGTTAGACCCATACAAAGACACGCTTTGCTTGGACCACTTTTGGAAGATTGTTATCTGTCTGCTGTGGAGAGATTTATGCATTTGCTTTCCATTAACATTAATAGGAGCTGTCCACATAAATCACTCATCACCAGTAAGAAAAGATAAAGTCCTGCTAAGTTCAGAGAACACAGGCTTTCCCAATTGAAAAATCTATTAATAATAAAACTGCTACAATGTAAATATCTGACTTCTGAACTGTTGAGTAAATAAAGCGGTCTATGAAGTGATTGCTTCAAGGGGAAGCAATGCTTGGCTAGTTCCAAACCTTTTTTTAAAACTCATATAACTCCTCTGGTATTGGTAAAAACATAAATAAAGCAAATAGCTGCAGAGGAAGGAGGAGGAGCAGGAGAATAGTAATTTCAATTGTTATTTTTATTGACCTTTATTTTTTTCTGTGAGATAGTGACAGATCCAATAAAACACCTTGTTATACACACAGAGAGGACAAAGATTACTAGAAATAGCACAACGACCTCTTAGCTAATCCAGATGTAACTGGGCATGAGCTCATTTAGGTAAAGGTGTCCAAATGCAATGCTTGCTGCTTTGCTCCTTCTTGCTGTTCCTTACAAAATTGATGCAATTTATCTCACTAGGCCAGGAAAACACATAGATCATTGACCAGGATTCCCTGGTACTTGGCATTGAGCCAGCTTTGATTATGATCTGTGTAACTCTGCAATATGATGACCCATAAAAAAACAAAGCAAAATTGTTTTCCCCTTTCTGGTGATGCAAACCTGGATTGATTCTAGTGAGGTTACAATAAGGTATCCGTGAATAATCAAAAGAACCAAGTTTCAACCATCATGTTGCCATCATTTAATCCTGACTGTAGCACTGAATATTCTTTTTAAAGGGATGCTACAAGCATGTTGCCAAAAGCTTTGTCTGTGTTTCAAAATACATGCACACATCTATTATTTCCTCTTTCTTTCTATACTTAAAAGGACAAAATTGGTCTTTAATTAGGAGTCATTGGCACAGCACTATGCCATTAAAAGTCATCTATTAGAAAGCAAACTTGATGCAATGTTACATTTTGTAATTAATGCCTAATCACTTGATACTAATGAAAGGAGCAAAGTGAAGATTCTGGGCATACCTGGTGTGTGAGAGGGGAATCCTTTCTCTTCAGAAAACACCATTTTCTCTGAATTAAAATATCTCATGGGAATATATCTATTTAAAAAATACATTTTTAGACTCTCACAGGTGAGTGTCTAACAAAAATTGTTTCTTTTTCTAATTCATTTCTTGCAGGGGCACATAGTTTTGGCCTTCTGATGCTCCAATGTTCTGTGTCATACCATATTTTATTTCGTTTCAAAACATCCCAAATAATAAAAATAAGCTCCTGCCATGGCCCCGAAAAAAAACTGTGGTAGAGCCTGGATATTTTCTTAGGAAAGATAAACAACTATAAAGAAATAAAATCTGAAAAAGCTACTGCTTCCCCTGGAAAGTTATCCTGACAGATCCGGCGAGATTTTGGCTTGAAATTTGAGGTTTCAATTTATTCAACCACAAGATCTCTGGGTCTAATGTCTCTGTCTCTGTTACAGTAAAGATCATTCCAATGTGGCCTGTAACCTCCCCGCAGAGGTAGCTCAGGCTGTGCTGATACAGTTCATGAACTGATATTCTCCTTTTCGAGTCTGGCCGAGGTTTTACCACTGGCCTGGATTATTTGGTGCAGAGGAACAATTTCTTTCTCTTAAGGAACATCGTGGCAGCCAAAGGTTAGATTACAAAGATACAACTTTGGTTGCCACACGGCAACATCTTTCCACTTTATCAAATGCCTGATAAGCTTGGTTTCATGCTCAATACTCAGTCCAAACATCCATTGGATCTATGTAGGAAGTTGGTTGGAAAGAAACAGCCGTAAGCATGACAACTTTGAAAAACTTTGACACCTGCAGGAATGAGTGGGCAGGGTGGGAGGGAAGTGTTGCACTTGGCAAGGAAATGAGAAGAAAAAAAGAATGAAAACTGGTGAATTCTTAGATATTGTGACTTGCAACATCATATTCTGAGTAAGCTGTTGAACTGTACTCATTATCTTCTTAGGGTTGTCTGAGACCCTTACAGAAGAGATATTGCTTGGTTTTTATCTGTTCAGGGCCCATCACAAGGAAATGAAGATGGACAAGCAGGTAAACAGACAGTAAATATTAAGAATGTCTTTGTGATCTCCTTTATAACACAATGCCATAACGGAATTTATAACACAGAGGCAGTGTGCAGAGTCCTAGATGTAATTTACACAGCTAAACTAAAAATGTAAAAAAATCATGGTGTAAATGTGAACAACATGAAACTATTCCCCATCTAAGCAGAAGTATATGATTGCTTTTCTGGTGTTAATAATCTAATTAGGGAGCTTTATTTGTTACAGACACAGGTCATTCTGAGAATTCACAAAATGATTCAGCAGATCAAAAATAATAAAAATAATCATTAGAACGAGCCTTCCAAAACAGAAAAACCTGGCAATCAAAAATAAAGCATTTTCCTGTGAGTGCTAATAAGGAGACATCACCTTTAGTAAAAGTGTAGCATTAATATTTTCTATCTAAACACTTTCAACCAACAACATTGAGACCCTCCACAAAGAAATAAACAAAATCTTCCAAAAAATACACTGATTGCACATGGAGGTAGACAGACAGGTGTGTTGAAAGAAGAGATGCTGTGATAAAGAAGAAAATCAGAAAAGAACGGAAATGGCCGATTCTTTCTTTGTGACATATTTTCTCTCTCATCCTTGCATATTTGCATTAAAGTGATTGTGAATAATGTACATTTGACCAGTGCTGTCTGCGGAACTAATGCCTATTAAAGTGATGGGAAGTAGCATATGTTGTGCCTTGGGCAGAGAAAGTCCAATCACCCCCACTGTGTGCAAGTCTCCAACTAAAATGCAGGACAGCCTGGGTTTTATCCTAAATGAACCCAGCAGGGAGAAACAGGACATAGTCCCTCATTCCACATTTAAGCTTCTAAACTAAGATTTAAAGAGTTAGATTTGGAAAAAGGGAACTGTAGCATTCATCATTTAATTTACTCTTGGAGCTAATGTTATTTTATCTTTTCCTGGTTTTGGAATACAAAGGGAAGGAGTAAGGCAGGGAAAGTGGACATGTCTGTAGTAGTTTCAAAACCTGAGATGCATTTGCTTTATAGGTAGCAAAGGAAAAAAAAGGGGAAAAGGGAAAAAAAAGGACAAAAAAAGAAAGAAAAGAGAAAAAACCCTCCATCACTCCACTCCTGTTGTGCTTTCACATTTTCTGCCAGTGCATGATTTTATCAGTAATTGTAAAATGGTTTGGGTTTGTTTGGTTTCACTTTTATGTTCCTGCACTGTATTAGAAATGTTCTGCTATTTGAACAGTTTGTAAAGCTTTTTCGAGTTGTATTACATAATCTTCCCAACAACCTCCAGCATCAATTCATATCTAAAGCAGTCTTTCTTCTACCTGTGTGAACTTGATGGCTGGGGAAAAAAAAAGGCAATTACAGAACTGTATGAGAATAACAAATTTAGCTGAACTAAGGAAATAAAAATTGCCGAATTGTCATGTTTAGATCTGTAGCAACAAATTTTGCTTCATTACCTTCAGCATCACAAAAAGAAGAGGGGGGAGGGGGTAGGTAGAATGGAAAGCAGTCAGAAGCCTTTTTTTTTAACATGTAGAATAGTATTCATAGGAGAACTTCATTTCCCTTTCCAATGAAATAAATCTGTCTTAAATAGAACTGTATCTCTTAGTGATGTGGAAAAACATTTGCTGCCAATGTAAATCAGGAGCAGTGGCAGTGAAATGAATGGATTGGCATGGGATTCCGATTACAGCAGTGCAAGGTCTGACTGTCCCACCCAGTTCAGATCAGTGCACAGCAAGGAGATGGAAATTTCTAGTTTTTTACAGCGTAAAGGTAAACAAAATAGTTAATTTAATTTTTAATTCCAACAGCAGATTATTAACATGTCTTAAACATTAATTATCACTGGGTGAGAATTTTGCAGATGATACTTTGCATTATCTCTTCATAAAGTCTAAGCTAAAAGTTCTGACACCAGCTGGAGTCAAATCCTGTGTTCAAGATACTACTGAAATTCATATCCAGATCTGTAGTCTGAAATTCAATTACATCTCAGCTTCAAAATCCAAAGTGAGCTGCTCATTTGCACTTCTGCTCAGTTAGTGACAGTAGATAGAAAATATTTCCATTTTTTCCTGTTTATTGCTGATGCTATTTAACATTGAAAGGTAATGAGTAAATAGAAGAAGAAAAAGAAAAGGAGAGAATGTATTGCTGATATAATTACAAGAAGAGACTATTCCCATTAACAGAGCTCAAATCATATGATTAGACTTCCATTATTTCTATCACTATTTCCTAGGAAATGTAGGTTGTTTTGGGAGGAATTATTGTAGCTTTTATTCCCTCCTTTTTCTTATCCTGAATAATTCCTTAATACCAACAATAATAAAAGCACTATTAAATATTCAGTGACACCAGCTGTATCCCACCACAGTAAGTATCCTACATCCACACACTGGGGCCACCCTAAGAACATATGTCCACAAAAACTGCCAGTGTCACCCAAGGCTCCTCTGCCTCTTCCCTTGATGTTACAGCTTCACTGTAAGCTGGATTCCCAAACTATGGAACCTGACTCTGAGCTGCATCCCCAAACTGATCTTGATAAACAAGGAGGAGAGGGAGATGGTTAAAGTTCAGGTAAATCATTCAGATAAATGCTCAGTGAAAAGCAACAACTATAACAAAAGATCACAAAAAAAAAAAAAAAAAAAAAAAAAAAAAAAAAAAAAAAAAAAAAAAAAAAAAAAAAAAAAACAAACTGCATGAAAGAGAGGAGGGAGATATGTGGGTGCAGATGGAAGGTCATCATACTACAATCCAAAGACCAGTTTAATCAGCAAAGAGCAACTGTGAGATCACAGCTTTAACAAACAAATATCTTATTCAAATATCTGTCAGACTACCCAGGTTACAAAAAAGTGCTGATTCCCCCTTGACAGGAACTGAAGCACATACAGACCTGACCTTGGCCCTGCCTGGCTGTTCCAAACCCTGGTTACCTTCACTGGTCCTGATCCTGACCCCAACCCCAGCTCACGGGCTCATGTCTCACAGAGGTGCCTGATGCCCTGGACTGTAAGCTCCCCCCAGCTCTCCCCAATCCTGATCCAGAGATGGGATTCAGTTCAAGATTAAGGCACTCAGCTTTGATGTCCACATACAGGTGTCTAAGCAGGCAGAAGGTGTTTCTGCTGCCAGCATCAGTACAGGCACAACCAATACAGTTCACATAGTCACATCAAGGCCATTTTGCCAACTGACAGTTTGGCCATCCCCATGATTTAAACTCTCCTAGCCTCCAAAATGAGATGGGTAGGATCAAACTCTCTGTGGGGAGGATTGTTTGGTCTGTGCTAATTTACCTTAGAAGAATTAGAAGAATTCTGATTTACTGGAAGAAGATTTTGTAAGAGTATCCTGACCTCAGGCAAAACCATTCTCACCCATCAATTCTGGATTGTTATATTTCCTAGAATAGATGTTGCTTAGATGTCTACGTTAGGAGAAGATGAATTGCTCTCCAAGCTCCATTGACTGTATTAATTAAGTATTTGATTCAAGTATTCAGCCATAGGTATCTAGTGACACTTGTGATAATGTAGAATATTCAATCAAAAGAGTTCAGGTCTCTTATACGTCCTCTGTCGTATCATAGGATCAAAAAATTATTTGGTTTAGTTTGGAAAAGACCTTAAAGATCACCTATTTTCCATCCTCCTGCCATGCCAGGGACACTTCCACTAGACCAGGATGTTCAGTATCTAATAATCTGAGTTTATCTTGGATACTTAGTAGTAGCCAGCAATCTAACAGCACTATGGACTCAGGTGGTTCAGTCAAACTCATTTGGGGATTTTAGATATCTAGACTAGATTTATGTATATTAGTCAGAAAGGGAATCCAATACTAGATTTCCTGAGTTCATCCCTGCCTCCAACATCTAAAGAGGATGATGCTCTTGGTGCGGTTGGTGAGAGTACACTTGCAATGGAGGCTTTGCTGGAGTGAGACATTCAACATGGTAAAAATGTCTCTCCTTTTACTACATTGTGAGTAGGACTTGATCCTTCAGAGCTACTAACAATCTGAATCAACCCATCATTATTTTAAGTTTAAAAGTTGTTGTAAGCAGGTTAGAGACACACAAGAGGCCTTTTGAATATGTCCATCTCTTTCTCTTGCTTATTCCCACAGAAAACCATATCTAAACATGTTCCCATACATCTTGTACATATGAAATTAGTAGAAATCAAGGGACAATGTCCAGAAACAAATCTAAATAATTCTAGGCATCAACTTTGACCACACTTAGAGGACAGTCATCCTTCCCTTGCAGCAGTGGCTGCTGGCATTGGACACAGACTGTGGCTACTTCAAACCCCGGGTATATTGTTACTGTGTTTTAAGTATGAACTTGATTCAGATTATTCAAGACTTAGTGCTGAAGACTCTTCTCAATGCAAAAGCCAAGAGGGAACAGATTTCAGGTCCTGAGTGGTGTCTCTCACAAAGTTCCATTGGTTCCTACAGGCCTGTGACACGTCTAACTTCAAGCTTAGCCTTGATGCTTTAAGTGGCTTCATTCCCTAGTTTATTTTGACTGTATCTTTCCAGTCTTTGCTTTTATATTCTTAGTCATTATTAGTTTATTACTCTTAATTACAGCTCCACTTTGGATGGTGTGTTTTAACTGCTCCCCTAACACCAGAGCTCAAGCATGAAATAGTCTCTGTGCACGGTTTTTGGTGTACATCTTCCTTAAATGTTTTTTCCAAGTTCTGAGGTATGCTCACTGCTGTTTGCATTATGTTCCCATCATGTTTATGTCTTTCCCCCTTTCTGCAGTCTTTGTAGTTCTCAGTTAAGAAACTGGGACTGGAAGAAAAAAAGGAGGATGGGTGTGAATTACAACCTTAAACAAAGAGATGGGTAAGACAATAAAAAACCCTTCCAATTATCCAGCCTGACTTTACATATGCATCTGAAAGTCATGTGAGTAACATGATAGTTTATCATAACCTTCCCCAGACCTACTAAGCAATGTAATGATGAAGACAAAATGATTAAACCAAGATGAATGAATCAAAGCCGGCTCAAAATTTCAAATCCACACTCAACTCAAAGCTTTTTAAGCACCAAATTGGCAGACTTCACCTGTTTTAACCCCATTCATTACTGCAAAAACTGTTTACAAAGGCACACCAAAATTGGAGAGGACCTCAGAGCTGTATTCAGTGATTGAACTCTTGTCCTTTTTGAAGTCAATGAGACTTTCACCATTAACTTCAATTGTGCCACAATTTCTTTCCTGGTGCTTTTTGTACATGCACTGATATGGTTTTTGAAGAAAGGCAACTGGTCTGTGACAAACTATGAGTTGACAGAGCTCATGGTTTGGTAGTTCTTTTACCCCATGGGAACATTCCACGTCACTGCTAAAGAGCTTTATAATAAAATGTAAGAGATGCTATAAATAGACTCAGTGATGCTACTAAGTCAGTCAAAAATAACTATTTCAAAGATGGCTGGACAGTAGTGCATCTCTGTAAATCTTGCTCTCTTTTTCAGTCTTATTTATTGCTTTTATTAATTTCAAAATGCATCTATTTGCCCTGTGAGTGGATATGTTTGGCAAAGAAATTACAAGCATCTACCACCGAGCACAGATGTTCATTGTCATCATTGATAGCAACAAATATCATCAGTCCAAAGCAAGATCACTCCTCTAAGGGAAAAGTATATTTAGCCATCATTCAAAAACCTCAGCCTGATATCCTTGATAGTTCAGTAACTCACTGTTTTGCCAGTGGGGCTGATAGAAGTTTCTTTGCTGTGATGGATGCATTTGCCATTACTCACCATACCGGTTCTCCCCTCCCCTCCAGCTGTTTTACTGTGGTACAATATCCAAAACCCATGAATCTTGCAGTATCCTAGCAGCCTGCTCCATAACATTCCAGCCTGACAAAATTACAGCTAATAATTCAAACAAGCTAAAACATCAAATGGGAGAGAGTCAAAGGAGATTTTTCATTAGAGACATTGACTATTGGGAAACCTGTGAGATAAATGGTCATCCAGTAATCATCCTTGTCAAATCTGAGTGTCAATGTATTGATTGCCTCATTATTACTAAATTAATTACAGTTGCATCTCTCTAGATATTTAACTTACGGCTTCATACTAGGACTTGCTTTTCTTGCTACAACAGTGAAATTTTGTTTCAAGACTCTCAGGAGTTTGGGGTTTGCATTTCTTTGACTGGTTTGTTTGTTGCGGGGGGGTTGTGTTGTTTTTTCTTTCAGTATAAATTGCATGTTCTGCAAAAGGATGCTGACCTGGAAAAATGAGTCTCTGCCTATCCATGCAAACAGACATAACATCTCTTCAAATTTTCAGTCTGCCAGCTCCTTCTAAGATATTTCTATGAACCTACAGCTAGAAGGAAGAGAGCTTTGCATCTATTTCACTGGAATCAGAATGGCTAAATATTCCACAATGTGGTAGAGTCCCATGACTGTGTTTGTGAAGTGCCTATTGGTAAGCAAGAAACTGCACTGGGAAACCCAATATAGTCCACGGGACCTGGCAGGTGGTCACTGCTCTACAGGAAAATGAATTTTGATGATCTGGAAATCAAGCACCGATTTCCTGTTTACATGTGTATACAGTAATTACAAGATCAAGCTGACTTTCTAGTTTGGGGATCTGCCTAAGATCATTGTGTCTGAATGTTTCTCACCTAGAGCCAACAGCAAAAGGAAAACTATTCAAGGTCTCTTACAAGTTGCCCTGGGCAGTGTGGAGTCACCATCCCTGGAGGGATTTGAAAGATGTGTAGATGTGGCACTTGGGGTCATGAGTTAGTGATGAATTTGGCAGTGCTGGGGGAAGGATTGAACTCAGTGACCTTAGAAGACTTTTTCAATCTAAATAATTTTATTTTTCTATGAGTTAATAGTGCACTGCATTAAATATAACAATTCAGAACAGAAGCTCCATTTGAAATAGAAGGTTTGGGAGTTGTTACTGCTTTAGCAAATATTGTTTTGATTTACTTGATTGGTGTTACTATATTCAGTAGAGATGATGTCTGATGTAGCACCTCATCATTCATTTGTTTCCAAGTGCCCACTTACACATATATGGAAATACTGGCATGGAAAGATTAGGAATATTTTGTTTCAGGAAAATAACCATAGATACAACAAGCTGGGGTGTCTGAATAGACAAGACAGTTTGTTTCTCAACAAGCTGTTTTCTCTTTCTGTGATATTAGGAAAGCATCACTTCAGCATCTTATTTATGTTCTTATTTAAAACTAATTTATTTTTCTACTTTTATCTTTGAAGGTATCTTCCATTATAATGAATCTGGAGTAAATAGGATGAAATCTAATATTGGATCACATATGCTGGTACAACAGAACAATTATGAAGAAATCCAACGCTGTTCAGCTTTGCAGACTAATTTTAATGATGTTAAAAAATATGTGGAGAAAAAAACACATTATTTTCTAACAAGGAGAGGTGTAGGACTTTCACAGGTGCTTACAATTGATATTGATGTTGATGTTGTGTTATAGGTTGGACTGGATTATCTCTAAGGTCTTTTCCAACCTTGATAATTCTATGATTCTGTGATTAGAGCTATTTTTACACCAGAGATGCAATTAACATATTCTTATTATTTCTTTCTGTATTGTTTGGTGGTTTTTAAGGTAAAACTGTTTTCAGTGTTTGATTTCAGGTCCAAAGTGAAACACAAAAGACCAAGAGAACACACATCTTTACTTGTCAGGTTCAGCTATGAAGATCATGTTGCTGAGGCAAAACCAGAGGGTCAAAACTGGCAAACTGTCTCAAATCTCTACTTAACTACACATTCCCTCATCTGGGTTTCATTCACAACTTCTTCCTCCTCAAGTACATTTACAGCTCTTGGAGGGTGAATCCAGTTTAACTGTGCCATTGGTACCTTCTCCAAGTGCAGAAACCATGCTCTGTTTTAACTGCGTGCAGGAAAATTGCAGAAACCACAAAGTCTAAACCGAAAAACATCCCTTTCTTCCCAGTTTAAATGCTGGACAATCCTACTCACCTGCAGAGGATGATAGGGATTATTAACTTTTGAAGAGAGCAGCCTAAGAAACCATGGCCATGCAGTTTGATAAACAAGGCAAGACAGGAGCTAAATAAAAGCACTTGTTAGTTGTTGAATTTGTATCTACAGCTTGCATTAGGCATTGCCTGTTCAGAAGCAATAGCAAGAGAAATACTTCTGAATCCAGATCTTTACAGTAACACCTCCCATCACATTCATCCATCTCTTAATATCTGGGGTTATTTTCTTTTTTACAATAAAGTACAACTTGTAAAATAATAATAATTACCTCACAAGACAGATATGAAGCTTAATTAAATAAAGGCTGATTATCAGAAACTTGGAGCATGTGCAGAGCCTGTTTGCTACAGCTTTTCTTCTGCTAAGCTTTTCTGTAGATCAAGCCTGGGCTGTACGAGATGTGATATGAATCATCTGTATCAAAAGAAATATGACTCATTCAAGGCAGAGCCATCCAAGACCACAAATGAGGCATTATTTTGATAATGAGAGATTTATAGAGGAGACACAGGGAGAAGGATCTCCTGATTCTTTTAAGCCAGCCCCTATTCTAGGCCCCTACACAACCTCCTTAAAAATGTAATAATCTTCACTTGAACATCTTGACCAAGAAGGACTAGCCAGCAATTCATAGAAGATAGAAAGCAGATGAGCCTCAGTAATTTTTACACCTAAACTCAAACCAGACTTCATCAAGTTCCTCTGTTCTTTTACTGCTGGTCACAAGCTGAGACTGGAAGTGGAAATGCCAAAGCATCCCAAAGATGGGCAGCATTTGTGATGGGATGAGAAGCAGATGTTGAAGAAATCTCTGAAGAGATGATCTTCTCACAGAAATATCAACCCTTTTTGCACAATTCAAGTCCAAGGCTTCAACATACAGGTGTACACAGCCTCCACTCCAAAAGAGCTCTGTTTATAATATCTTTTGTGTCACACCCAACAGCTCCACAGTCATTGGAAACATCCTGGAGCATCTCAGAGGGATCAGGACCAACACATGAGTCACTAACTGAAGTCATCAGTGTACCTTGATTTCAACTGCCCAACTGAAGATAGGTTAAACCTGGTCTAGTGGAAAGTATCCTTGTCCATTGCAGGGGGGGTTGGAACAAGACAATCTTTAAGGTCTCTTCCCAATCAAAGCCCCATCCAGCCTGACCTTAAATACTTTCAGGGATGGGAATGTGGGTGGAGTTAAGAACAGACCAAAACCCATCCCTCTCCTTTATCATTGCCTTTCTTTGTGATACCAAATTGGATGTTGGACCTGAATCCCTAATACTCTTTAATTTCCATGGAACTTGATTGCCTTATTGGCCTCATCTGGTCGTGAAGATAACTACTGTGAAGTTTGTCCAGCTCCTTTGGTGAGAAGTCATACACAGTTATTGTGACTCAAACATGGTCAAATAGAGAAATCCATTGTATTGTCTTCTTTTTTAAAAAATGGAAACCATAGATGGGATTTATCCTACCTGAGTGTGTTTAAAGTCTTGGTGTCTTTAGTCATACTAATGCACTTAAAGATATAGTGATCACCTGCAATTAGGACAGCAAGTTTCCTAACTAAGAGAGAAAATTAGGCTCTTTCAGCAAGTCTTTCATCTCAACTATGTTAAATTCTTATTTTTAGTCTATTTGTCTCAGAAATTACCTGTCTTCTCCACTGCATACAAAGGGAATCCATAACAACCTCCTTAAACTTAGACCTTTAACCCATAGACACCTAATTTCCATCTTAAAAATTTCTGAGGAAAAATCTAACACTTTAAACAGAAAGCTGGCTGCAAGCATCTTCTGACAGAATATTTACAAGATTTTTGTTCATGGAAAACTACATTTTTAAGAAAAACAAAAAAAATTAATTACTTACATTTTAAGTTTTATGAGTCTACAAAGAGCTAACAGAACATAACATTTTGACTAAAGAGGTTTTTTAAAGGCAATCAAACCAAATGGATATTAAATGAGGATACTGTAAACACATTCATAAAATATTGTTTCTTTCTACTTGTGCACTATCTTTATGTTTGCCATATACCTGAGTATTAGCATTTTTGCCTCTGAATGTTGCGAAATCTCTGAGTCTTTTATAGTTATCAATTAATTAATTATAGCTCAAATGCCTTCTCTTGGATAGAAAACTACCTGATGGGTTCTCTGAGGCCCAGAGTCCCTTATGATTAGTGAACAAGTGGGTGGAAAAATTAAATTTTTTTGCCTCCTGCTTTACCGCCAAGAATGAACTTTCACAGTGAACCGTAGGGCTCAGACTACAATTTTTCATCCCAACCCATTTGGCCATTTACTTGTGGATTCCTGGGACTGCTGGTGGAAGGGTTCATGAAATGAAGAGCAGCTTCACACTCCACCAAGAACACAGTTTTAAAATACGTAGATAATTCGTTCCCATGTATTAAAGCCAAAATGAATTTAGAAACAAACTTAAATTTCTTTTCTTAAATAACTAGAGACTTTTCAAAAGCTTCGAGGTGTTTATATCTCTGAAGCACATATGAAGTTCATCTCACTAACACCTCTTAAGAGTGACATTAATCACACTTAAGTCAGTGTTAGGCACCTGGACCAAACCATTCTTCTACTTTCTGTGTATGTTTTCAATACAAAAGAGGTAGGAACCTCCAGAAAGTGATTCATTCAGTCCTCAAGCAGGTTGCTAGTTGATTAACCAGGACTAGGAGTCTAATCTATACACAACCAGCATGAAGCAAACTTAATCCCTTCATAAACAATCAGCTACTGCTATAATGCTAGTCTTACTCAAATTAAATCAGGCTCTTTTAGTACCAAGTGAACCACACCACTTGTTTGAAGCCCAAATAAACAATTCCAGTAACAACTAAAAACAAATGTAAGAATTACCAACATAAATGCTCGTTTTGATGAAAAAATAAATCCCTGTTTTCTAAGGCTCTTTGGCTTAAATCAAACAACCAGCTAACCTTTGAACCAGCACTGGGAAGTTTCCATTCCAATGAGAGCTTTAGGAATCCATGCCAACAACCTACACTCCATCCCCAGTTGGCAGGAGGTTGGCAGGGATACAAAAAAACATGTTAACAATGCTGCTTTTTTTCTATATATACAGTAAACCTTATGTGTATCAACACACTTGTTTAAACAGCTTTTTGAATCTGACTCACAATCTTCATGAATACATAAAAAGTTCCAGATGTTAAAACGTCCCAGGACGTGCATTTTAACCAACTTTGTTCTGCATTTGTAGCCTGACATGCAAGGAGGGCATTTTGATTAGAATTACTGGCATACTTACTTCTTTAGCTTTCCTGCTTCCTATTGAGTGGTATTTGCCACAGAATGACTTGTCTTTGTGCTATTTATTCCTAGCACGGTGCTCTTGGGATCCTGGATGCTTTGGAAATTCCCTTTTCAGCAGCAGCTGGAGAGTTGAAAAGGGAAGAAATAAAAAAAGGGGGGGGCAAAAGCAGTCTGAGACTTCACAGGTGCAGTGAAGGAGAGGTTAAGAGAAGGAAGAGGATGAGGAGAAAATCTTCATTCCCTTTTCTGCCATTACAAGTACTGATCAGATAACACCCAGGTCTGGGTTCAGCTGCAGCTCACCATTGGCATGTCCATTGCAGAGCCCTTTGCAGCAGTGCAAAATCACTGTTTGCTTTAACTTTTACCCATTATTAAATTTAAGACTTGGAATCCCCTGTAGCCATTTGCTTTCATTAACAGTGAGCATGTGTGCAGTGCCAGAAAATCCAAGGCCTGGGAGAAACACGTTGCAGAATGTTACAGCTTCGGCAAAAGCACATTAGAAGCAAGGTATCCTGGATGATTTGCATGAGAATTATCATAAAGACTTAGTGGAGCTTAAAATCAGATTTTTTTACTCTTTCTGATCTTGCCTGCACTTATGTCATACCAGTGCCACTTTACTGATTTCAGTTTAGCTACTTCTGAACATGAATAAATAAAGTTTAGGTGATTTTTTTTAAGTGTCCTAATTATTCTGTTATTAGAAAGGATGAAGCACTTGGCTCCATATCCATAAAGATTTGATGGAGCCTGTGCGCCTCTGTATTGGACTTAGATCTTAGAATGTTATCCAGATCATTTACTACAAACACCCAAAACAGGCATCACAGAAAGCAGCAGGTACTCACTAGATGGAGTAACCCCAACAATGACATTTAGGCCACCTGGTGAGTCAGCTGACACCACCAGGATCGACACAGAGCTCTCCAGGGACTAAGTGTATCTTTTATTCTGTGACTTTTCAGCTCACAATGCATACATGATGACGGGAGCAGGAGTCTTCCATCCCAGCCCACAAGTCAGTTGCAAAACTGTTTTCCCTCTTTCCCCTTAGTCCAATGAATTTTACATTCCTCCCCTGCAGAACAGCCTGTTCCTGTGTTAGGAATGCCAGATAAGTCCCCATTTCCTTCCCTTTCCTCCTTTGCCCCAGATCTCATGTTATAGAATAGCTTTTGATGTGGAAGATGCCTGCTGGGCAAGGCAATCAATGTCTTCTTCAGCACCATGTTTTAGCTGAGCTCACTCTGGCAGATTTAGGAACAGCCTGTGCAAGTTTGGCTTTTGAGGACCTGACATCACAAATCAGGCACAACGACAGCTGACTCAGCAGAGACCTGCACAACTCTGGGTATCATTTAGAGACAAATGAGAGGTGGGCAGGTGGTAGGAGCTACGCAAATGTGGCTACAACTGTGGGTGCACTGTCAGGGGTGGGACAAAACAACCTACCTTTGACCTCTCAGTTCAAGCTTCTGTGGTATCAGATTAAAATTTAATATAAGTGTGGGCTGGCAGCCTCCCTATGCTCCACTGACAGTGTTGACCGCTTCCCATAGTGGGATGGTTAATACTTGGAGAACCCGTAGGCACCTGCATTTTGAAAACATTTAAGTGCCTTAACATTTACCTGAACCCCCCCTCTTAATCTCTGACTGATACTTTAGGTATTTATATGCTTGACTTCATCTAGCACTGGGTCGTAGGCAGTGCCAAAATACAGACATAGGATTTAGGTGTTATCCAAGTGTTGGGAATGTCACCTCATGCCCCATGAATTTGACTAATAGTGACAGCAAAAGGACAGATGAAGGATGAATGATGGAGAATACTGTAGCAATATGACTAATGTTTAAAGAATAAAGATGTAAAGACTCGAGTAGCTCAAAGCCTTTGGCTTCCTTAGATTAGCAATCTAACCTAAAGCATCTCAAACACTACAGCAATTTATTCAGATTGGAGGCATTAACCTGGAAGCACAGGAAGAGTGAATTTACCTCTCCTAACTTTTACCATCAGAAAGTTAGACATCTGTCTACACTACTTAATCAGTTCTTACAGTCAGTGAAGAAAGACACAAACCTCTAGAAATGGCCTGATCCATTCCAGTGCAAGTGAGATGAACTGCTCTCTGGAGGATCCTGTCTGCTTCCATTGACTATTGAGAGATGATCAACAGTTTAGACAACCAGCTTAGATTAGGTACCCATTGTCTAGACATGTGACATTACATGAGACTAATCTACCCCCCAGATATTCAGTATCTCTTTAGAAATCTCGTAAGTGCTGTTGCAGTAACAAATACTGCTTTTTCATATTTATGCTTCCCAGAAGCAAGTTTTGATTTCTAGTATATCTCTTTCTCTCCAACAATTCATTGTCATTCTCCCCTTCCCCTCTTTAAACACCTGTATATATGTATGTGTATGTATATAGATACTATAGGCATACACATGAACTAACCATATCTGCATCTGTAATGCAGTATTCATGTATTTTATGGAATTTGGGTTTGTTTGGTTTCCTATGAACAGGCAAATCTGACAAAGTCTCCAAGTTTCTGTACTGAATTGCAGGCATGACACACTTTTTGTATTAACTATTTATAGAATCATGGAATGGTTTGAGTTGGAAGGGACCTTAAAGATCATCCCGTTCCACCCGTGTGCCCTAGAATAGGTTGCTCTGACCAGAGAAACTGCTGGAACTTAAGTGTCTTACCAAATTATTATTAATTTTATTTGTTTGAGGAGTATTTTTAAATCATCTTCTCCCAGGTGCTGTAGCTAACTTGTCCTAGAATGCTTAAGGCATGTTAACCCTTGAACCTGTGTCATCTTTTCTTCCAAACTTATTCAGATAAGACTTTTAAAGTTCATATTTAAAATTAACCTTTCGTGTGTTCAGTCTTATAAACGTCCTAATCTATAGCTTGTGCTTCTGACCTACAGACAGTGGCTGCCAGATGCACAGCTGAAGTAATCAGGGCTTTTCATCATTTTAAACCAGAAAAAAAAAGAAAAAAAAAAAAAAGAAAAAACAGCAGACAATACATACACAGTCTGTTTATATCCTAATAATATCAGATGGACTTTTTTGCAGGAAAATAAATTACCAGATAAATAGCTTGCTTGGATACTAAACAGATTAGCCCTTCATGCCATTTAAAGGGAGAAAACTACTTTGTAACAGGAAAATTATTTTTATATCTCCTATCTCACCTGGTGCATTTCCCTTCCATTCTGCTGATAATTCCAACATACTTTTTATTAAGAGCAATTCCAGACCCCATTATTGTTCCAAGCTCTGACATTCACATAGGAAATGAAAAACTGCCCTAACCTTCCTTCCTGCTCATAAAGTCCTGGAAGAGGTGGATAAGACCACAGAATCTTTTGACTTAGAGTAGATTTTTTTTTGTTTCTGCATTTGCATAAATCCCCCAGGCAGACAGGAAGAGACAATATTTCAAACCCAATCCCAAATATTTCATTTGGAGCGGTTATCTCATAATTACAGAGCTGCTGCCAATTAACAAAAATAGAAACTTTTGGAATAATTCTGTGCTGTTAGAGGTGGAGGAAGGGGTGGGGCTGATGGGCTTTTACACTTATCATACGCAAATATACAGCCCTGACTAAAGTAGGCAGTCCCACAGAGTGACCAGTGACTTCTTTGGCTGGAGGGTACGTAGACCCTGGGCACACCAATCCAAACACTTTTTGCTTGGGAAGATGTTTTCTGTTGTGGAACAACCATTGCTGCCACAGTGATTTAATAGAACAATGCAATATTACAGGCAATCTGAGGCACAGATTTTATTAGCCCACAAAAATGTACTGAGAACTTGGACAGAATATAATTATCTTTGGCAGGGGACTAGTGTCCACATGCAGAACTTCCCTGGAAGCCTGGTTACTGCATGCAAAAAAACCCTTTCCTTTAGCATCACCTGTCCCACAGCAATAGCAGGCACCCCCCATGTCATGTGGGTCCAGAATACAGTGAAGTGAAGATGGACCTCTGGGCATCTGCAATTCCTGATGGAAAACTTCTGAAAACACCTCAAACTCCCCATTTCCTCACCAGCAGATTGGACTTTATGATTTAAGGTCATTCCCACCTCATTCTCAAAGGTTTCTTACCCGGTAATTTGCTGCTCTACACACATATTAATTGGGTTTGTAGGACAAGACTGCTCAGGTGCTTTACAAGTGAACACTGGAAGCCATGGTAAGGAGGGGATGGGCCAGGAGGCACTAGAAAAACTTTTCCACCTTTGTGATATATCTACCATTTGTGAACTGGACAAGTCCAGTGGTAGCTCTATAAATAAATGAACCTTAGGATTTGAACTCAATAATCCTTATGAATCCCTTCCAACTCAGGATGTTCTGTGGTTCTACAATTCTAACTTCTGCAGCATTTTTTTTCAAGTGAAAAATTGAGTATGTTTTTTTCCCGCTTCAAGATCAGACCCTGTCCCTTAGGGTTCCCTTAGAAAAAGTGATTATTGGCCTTCTGGCAAAAAAAAAAAAAGTGTAAGGGATTATTTCACCCAGTATAAAAGATCTATTCATCACTCCTCAGGCTGAAGGATGAGGAAGACACTCTCAAAGCATGGCTGTGTCTACAGCAGGTTCCAAGCAGAACTGTGCCACAAGCACAGGATGTTTCTTATCCTCTGTGCCACACTGACAGCTCCAGTGCAAACTTCTTGTAGACCACTTTACGAGGCCTCTGTGAAGAACTTGGAGCACCTTTCCTTGGAGCTGGAGAGGGACTTTGGACAAGGGCCTGAAGAGACAGGACAAGGGGGGAAGGCTTCTAACTGCCAGAGGGCAGGGACAGATGGGATATTGGGAAGAAATTGTTCCTTGTGAGGGTGGTGAGGCCCTGGCACAGGTTCCCCAGAGAAGCTGTGGCTGCCCCATCCCTGGAAGTGCTCAAGACCAGGTTGGATGGGGCTTGGAGCAACCTGGGATAGTGGAAGGTGTCCCTGCTTGTGGCTGGGAGGATGGAACTGGGTGGCTTTGAAGGTTCCTTCTAACACAAACCATCCTGTGATTCAATGACTATGTGTTCCTATTCCACATGCATTCAAGCACATGAGCCCCATCTTTTCTTGAAGATTCTGTGTCAAAAGGATGAGCAAATTCAACCTTCAGTGTCAGCTCAAGGCCAACCCAAATGAACAACACAAATTTTCAACTGTTTCTGTATGAGATCCCTAATGTTGAAGTACCACGTCACGACTGCTTAACAATCAAATCACTTATATCCCAGTCCCAGAAATAACACGGATCTCTGGATGTAGCTGGAAAAGTCTGTAGTTTCTTGGATACTGCACCATGTAGGATTAAGTAGGTTCATTTCTAAAATGGGACGAGGATTTTGAAGATCATATCCAGTACAAATATATCAAAGCAGGAAGGATAAAAGGCTCCAGCCCATCAACATTCCTTAACTACAGAAAGTCTACCTGGGTGTTTCCAGCCCTGCCTACATTGATAGTGTTTCTGCCTACTAATAAATTAGCCCTGTGTCATTTTCATCAGAATTTGACTTGTTTTCTTCCAAAAATTTCCTTTTTTTCCCATGTATTTACTACAAGGAACATTATTTACACCAAGATAATAAAATCGCATCCTTGAAGGAGATCCTGTGACACACCAGTTCTAACCTGTCTCAAATGGCACAAGCCCTCACTATGAACATTTATGGAATATTCTGTGTTGCATCAAATGGGCAAAAATATGAATCAATCACTTTACAGTGGACAGCACTGGAGAAATTAAGGCCAGACCCTGTTTCTACCGAATCAATTATAATTTTGCTTCTCATTGAAATGAAAGTTGATTCAGACTTCATAACTACTTTAATAGCCAACTCTGTGTTTTTATAATGCCTATATTTAAATGACTTATTCATTTAACAACATCCTTTCCCCTTCATTTATGTTACAAATAAACAGAAATTGTTGAGCAGATGCCTAAAAAAGAATAATAATTTCAATATTTGCTACAGTAACAAGTGAAAAATAGGATTCTTATTTGGCTCTCTGTTTGTTAAGGATAAATTGAGTCCAGTAATTTAGATTGCACTCATTATAAAACAGACCACACACTAGTTTCTTTTAGAAATGTTTAATAGGGGCTTTAAAATTATTAACATGTCTCCTCATACCTGTAGCACCTTGGGATGTACAGAGGATATCTACTGAAGGCTCCCACCACTTCCCCTCCTGATTTGTTAAAACAAAATACAGTTACTGGTACAAGTACAAAGAGGTGGAAATGGAGGCATTGTCTGCTGTGACCTGACACCAGAAGGTGTGATATTGTCTATTTTTGCATCAAAGTCACCCAAATGAAGAATAATCTGCCCCATATGGATACTGATATGACTCGATTGTGCCATTTGGGCCAGATGCCAAGGAAGTGGGGTCTGATGGCTCCAAGCTGTCTGCTGTAGAGGATGGACTTATAACTCCTTATGTTACAAATATTTGAGTTTCCTACTGTTTGGATCTTTTTTTTTTTCTGTTTCTGATGTCCAGAAAGGCTTACCAGAATGGACACAACCTGGCATATTGTTCTTCTTTCTTGTGAAGCACTTCCAGTGTCTTTTCCACATCTTCCAATAAAATGACAGTTGGCTAAATGCCATCCTGCTTTCTTTTTTTCCTTTTCTTTTTTTTTAATAGACTGTGAAAGCAAACTAAAAATAAAGTGGATAAAAATAGAAGAAAGAGCAATGAAAATGAGGAAATTAAGATCTAGAATAATATAATTAACAAGCAATGAGATGATTAGAAAATTACAGGATGGCCTGTAATTTTTTCACATTTCAAGTTATTAGAAAGAATGGAGAAATAAAGATGGAAAGGCAAATAAATTCTTACAGCTGACCTTATCAGTGCTTTTCCTCAAATCCAGAACATACTTAACCACTTACTTTTGCACTGCATTGTGTTACTCTGCTACCTGGCAGAGCAATGAGTTAGGTGATGTTTGAAAGCAAGCCATATCTGCTCTATACAAATGTTAAATTTTGTTGTTATTACGTGAAAATTGCTTCTCCATCGTTCTTACAAAATGAAAAGGGAGCCTGGCGTACCTCTGACTGGGGACACAGCCAGATCAGGCTGAAATCACACACAAACTCTTGCATAGGTGCTTAAGAACCCTGCCAAAACAGGGCCTATAAATGCAATATATGCTTTCAAACCACGGCTCATGGCCAGTCTGTGGAAAACTTGCTCATGTTTCAGCCTGCAGGTTAACCAGGGAGATTTGAGGGAAGGAGGGATTCCTGTCCCTGTTTCTAGTGTGGCTGCCAAAGGCTCCTGCTGCATTTTACACCTCCAGAGACCACGGGGAAGGGAAAAAACACCTCACAAATTTTCAGCTGGTGAGTGCACCGGGAAAGCCTCTCCCTCCCTCACTGCCACCATTCACACCCAGAATTATGGTCTCTAATAACCTTTCACATGGCCTGAGAAAGGCCTGGCCAATTCCTCTCTTCTCCCCGTAATAAGAAAGAGCAGAAGAAACTTTGCAGTTTATGGACACAATAATCTCATTAAAGCTTCACCGTGGCTTCCAGAAGTTTTAATAAACCAGCTGGTTAATCACAATAATGTCCCTCCCCCCCTCCACTTTATGGAAAGATCCTGCGGTCAGGAAATATAAAACTCTCAACACGTTGACCACAGCAAGGATTACAGTCTCATGCAGTGACACTTCTCCAACTGTAGATCTTGTGTGCTGCACAAACCTCAAACAACCTCATAAACAAGTCTGAAGCAGACCTAACGCCAGGCTTGCCAAGGAGAACATCAAGAGTGATTCTGTTAATGAGGTCTGGCTGGAGCTGAAACACCTCTCCTAAGTGTGTTATTTTTAATCAAGGCATTTCCAGCAGGAACCTTTATAGGAGTGTGCACTGATTCATTCCTTAAAATTTACACTTGAAGGCCTCAGTTTTGGGCCACTGATGTCTCTGAAAGCTTTAGCAGTGACGGATGGGTGTAGAACCAGACACCAGGGCCTTGACACTCAGTGACTTAATGCCCACAGATCAGACTAAAACCCGTGTCCTCGGACTCTCATACCTCAGAGAAGGCTGGGACCACGACCCAAGAGCTCACTTCTACAATAGAGAGGGAAGTTAATTACAAATCAGAGAACTCTCCAAGGGCTGGAGCACTTCTGGTATGGAGACAGGCTGAGAGAGTTGGCGTTATTCAGTTGGAGAAGAAAATGCTCTGGAGAGAATCCATTACAGCCTTTCAGTACTTGAGGGGGGCTTATAGTAGGAGGAGAGAGACTTTTTTACATGGACAGATGGCGACAGGACAAGGGGGAATGGTTTTAAAACTATTATCTCTCCTAAAAGATGAGAGATTTAGATTAGATGTTAGGAAGAGGTTCTTAAAGGGTGGGGAGGCACTGGAACAGATTTCCCAGAGAAGCTGTGGATGCCCCATACCTGGAAGTGTTCAAGGCCAGGTTGGATGGGGCTTGGAGCAACCTGGGATAGTGGAAGGTGTCCCTGCCCATGGCAGAGGGATTGGAACTAGATGGTCTTTAAAGTCCCTTCCAACCAAAACCATCCTGTGATTTATGATTCTATGAACTATTCTTGCATTCATCACCACTGTCCTGAGCTGAGCTGACATGTCACCTGCCTGAGGCTCACAATGGGGTGCTCCTGAGCCTCCCAAAGGGGTCCAGTCCAGCAAGTGCATTCTGATCTGAACAAGGTGGGTGAATAACAAGTGGTGTCTTAACCACTTTTATTCAAAGAGTAGCTGAAGTAAGAGTTGTTTTTCCCAACAAAAAGGAGATTTTTGGTTATTGTCCTGCTCTTCTTGAAAGATTTCAGGTCCCTCTCCCAGCAAAGCCCCTTAAACCACCAGGATATTTTAGGAAAAAAAAAAAGACTCTCACTTCCTTGTGCTGTAATTAATCCACTGTGAAACAAGGAGTGAGGAAACAGAAGGGAGTATAATTTCCCTTTGGACAGCAATTTTGCACCCTGGACCTGTTTATATATTACAAACAGTGGGAAGTGTTAAATGTGGAGACAACATTCAAAGCCCCTCTGCTGGTATTAGATTTGTGTGTTCCTCCTGTGGAAGCAGAGCAACACCAGGAGCCTGCAATGGTGTTACAACAAGTCTTCAATGGTGACTAAAGATACCATGAAAGTTGAGCTCATGTCTTATCTATTAGACCACAAAAGCTAAGTCCTTCCAGGTCAAACATGTTGTAATTTAGAAGAAGGAAAGAAGAACAGCACAAGGAAGGAGAAAATTCTACAGCAGCAAGAAGACTGCTGGGGAAGTACAATTCTTTCTATCTGAAGACTTCAGAGGGCTTTTCAGCATTAAATAAGCAGCAACAAACATCTTTTTGCCACTTGTCTGTGCCTAATTTAGCAACTGTATCAGATGTGACCTCTGTGAGAATTACTGTAAAAAGCAATTAATGACAACTCCTTTGAGTCCTCTGGGTTCTTATCAAGTCCATTGAGAAACAAAGATGTACGGATGATGTTCATCCAGCCTGTTTAGACACTCAGGCAAGGGTGGTACAAGCCTCATGCTGGCAGAAGTTCTCTCCATCCATCAGAGGGAACCTTTGCAACTTACACAGGTGTCCATTTTACAGTCAAGCAAAACCTAGTGAGATTAACTTCAGTCCTTAGCAAACAACCAGACTATGGCTCTCTACTCCCATTTATGAATATAAAAAATTAGTGCTAAAGCAGCTGTTCCAGAGGAGCTGAGAAAATATGGCATTTTTTCCTCACTCCCATGCCATGTCTCTGCTCACTGAGCCACATTGTTTCTCTAAAGGTTTCCTACTCCTGGAAATTTACAGTTTCTGGATAATGGTTCCCAAGTAGTTGCTTAATTAAAGCCCCCATGTAGCCAGTTTTATTCCAGAATTCTGGAATTGCTATTCTGGTAAATTCTGAAGTGTCAAGAAGCCCTAAGGCATGTGAAGAGAAGTGTGTGCCTGTCTCAACGAGGAGCTGTTAAAAGGAAAGTGAAAATAATGGGAAACTTGCGTATATTGGTAAAAGGCAATGAGTGTGTTGCTGGTAGCATCATTTTAAATCATTCTGGCACACAAACAACTGGAGCTGCACAACTATTTTGGAGGGGAAAAGAAGGACTGAATTAATTCACCTTCTTTTTTGATCCACACATGGTCTTCAAGCTTACAATTTAGCCAGTATTTGAATTCCTATTCCAAATAATTTCTTGGAGGCATCTCAGTCTCAGGTCTATGAGCTGTTGATTGTGTATGTTTGATACATGAAAATCAAGCTGTGCTAATTAGTTTTGATTTTACATAGAGTTTATGATGTGTTAGCACTTTGGCTTGATTAGATTAATGTAGTTCTTAGAAACATATGTTATGCATGAAAAAAGAGTATTTTCAAGTACCTCTGCTGTAAACATCCTCTAACAGTCATTGGAAAATCCTGCAGTAAACTTACAGGTTATCTATATGTAAAAAAAAAGTATGCACTGGGAGTATGAACATAGAAAAAGATACGTATAGTATTTTATTTGAGCAAGTAGTCAATGTTTTGTAGACTAGCCCAGCACTGTTCACTATTAGATTTATTGATTGCATCCACTAATTTTGCAGTCCTTGTTCCTGGGACTGAGCACATATTCATGCATGTCCAGCAGCAGCAAAGCCAACAGGATTGCTTGTGCCTTTGAGGACACCAGGGAAAGGGCTGTCCCAGCTATAACTGCAGGACAGAAAACCCAGGGTGCATTTTGCTTACACACATACCTCCCTGCTCACCTCTCACACCCATTACTCCAGAAACAGGAGTGTTCAGCCGATCTCTTGTGGTCCTCCTGCTGCTGACCTGGCTTCTGAGAGTCCTCCCTCACACACCAGCCCCATCACATACACACTCAGCCACATTCACCTTCAGCTTCAATCACACCCTCTTCCCTCCACTAACATGTACTCACTCAGACACTTTCACATCGGGTTACGTGCCCGACTCCTGGCACTCACATCCAGTTATGTCCAGAGTGTTACACCCACACTTAATTACAATCACACCCTCACACTCCCCATCCAGTTACACCACCAGGGCTGCCCACCTCCCCCCCACATTCAATTATAATCACATGTGATTAAACCTGCAATTCTGCATCTACAGTATAATCCTTCACTGGCATTCACATCCACTTATGCTCAACAGCCTTCACTGGGATGCATGTCTGCTCATCACATTTGTGCACACATGGAAACACCACAATTCCTCCTTCATCCTGACAGTGGAGTGGGTGTTTTGGGTTTTTTTCCCAGTTTTTCTTTCATTGACACAAAGAGCACCCACTTCTTACTGAAGAACAGAAAGACCTGTTGTTCCTGTGGAATGTTGCCCTCCCAGAAAACCAGCTTGAATCCTTATTTTATACCTCCTGAGGAATGCATGCTGTGGTTGGTTTTATTTTAGTACCTAGCAGGAATTTAAATCAATGTTCCATTCCTCAAAATACTGGGTACTTGAAACAAAAGGCAGTTCCAGCCCCGAAGAGATTCAGGCTGTATCTATCTTTCATGTGGAGAAACTGATGGAGTTTCTTACAGAGGAACATGGACACCAACTCAATTTCTTGTTGTATCCATGGTAATGTTATGAAAGCAAATTCCTGGTGTTCCCTAACACATGGTCAAGCACTCACTGTGCAGCAACTCACTGTCCAAGCAGTCTGGAGTCATTTGAGGTGATCCATATGAATAGTCCCTTCTACATGACTGCATGGCCATCCTGAGCAGTTGGTAGTGGTGATATGCAGATAAAATCTTTCTCCTAAAGTAATCAAAATGGTTCCTTCAGTGACCATAAACCTGGAGGTGTTCAAGGACAGGTTGGATGGGGCTTGGAACAACTTGGTCTCCTGGAAGATGTTCCTGCCCATGGCAGAGAGTTGGAAATAGATGATCTCTAAGGTTCCTTCCACTCCAAACTATTCCATGATTCCATGCTTCTGTGACCTTGCCCTTAAGCCCATCAGGACTTGATGAAGATAAGACCCACCTCAGAGATGTGTGAAGCCCACACAAAGGTTGGCAAGAAATCTGGGCTGCTTTGGGACTGGCTGGTTTCACTGGATCCATTCACTTCCATGAACACTAATCACAGTCATGACTATTAATAAAAGATCAGAAAGAAAAGAGGATAGAAAAAAAAGTTTGGGTACAGACACTTTACAGGCCCAAACAGAGCAAGCATCATCTGCACCAATCCATGTGCACTCATATGACATATATTATTTTTTCCAGTATTTAAAACCTACAGTCAGTCTGAACCAGACTTAAGAGGAAGCTCAAATAATCCGAAGTAATTTCTAAAGTAGATTTTGATTTAGAAAGATAAGGCAAAGCTCTGGCTAAGAAGCCAAATTTCCAGTCGCACATTCCTGACAGAGACTTGGACTTGGGTTTTTATTAATCAACACAAAATGCTAACTAAATTCACTCCAAGACATGATGGCAGGTGCTGGGGGAAAGAAGAATGAAAAAAAGAAAAACAACAAAAACAAAACCACCCAAACCTAAAACAAAATGTGGAGGACGAGACAGGGTCTATGGATAAGTGCCTGCCACCACAATAGGATACACATGGCCTGCTCAAAGATTCCTTTGCAGGGAGCCAGGCCACAAATAAAACAAGACATGTGGTGTGGGGTTGAATTGGCCACTTTTTTTATTAAATAAACAATTGATCCGCATCAAGTAACTCTAAATCATTTAGGAGGTCTTTGTTGATCCTGACCAGAACTAATATGTTCAGATAACCGACACTTGGTCTTATAATTATCATTCTCTGCACATCTACCACCCATCAGAAATCCCACTTCTCTGTATCCCAGGGGGTAAGAGAGAAGATGAGAAGGAAGATAGAGAGGGACAAAACAAGGGGAACAATTTCTTTTCATCATCCAAATATCTTAAGCACTGCCAAAGTCTGAACAGATGCAGACAACAGAGGGGGGACACACCAGTCTCAGTGTTAGGGGGATGGTACCCCCACTCCATGCCCACCACCGTGTGTTGTGCCCAGCATTGCATGCAGGGAGGACTAAAATACCATGACTGCTCCCACCATAACTCTTGGCAAAGTCAACAGAAGGAGGTTAGTAAAATACAAGGGGCAAAATTCATCCTGCCATTTGTTTGTCACAAAATAAGAAGCCAGAGCTTTGCCATGATCTGATGGCATTAGAAAGTATATTTCTAACAGAAATTATAATGCAACATTAGGAAGTAATGCAAAATTAGAAAGTATTTCACCATAGCATTGTCATAAACAACAAAGATCAAAAGGGCAACACAGAAAGAACATTTTGACCAAATGCCTTGCATCACTCATATTTGAAGAAAGTGAGATTCAGGCTAGGCTGCTGTGAATACTCCAGGTTCACTCCTGGGATTATTGTGGCTGCAGTTAAGTCATTTTTCTCCAGTGCTCTTGGATGACTTTTACAAGTCAGAGATATTTTGGTCAACTTTTTTCAAAGGTGCTGTTGACTGTTTTCTCTTCATTCTTTTTCAGGACTCCGTATTTTAAACAGTATTTTTAAAAAGCCAAGGTAAGTTTCACCACTCCATAAGACAGTCTTTTGCATCCTGTAAAAATGGAAATGTTTCAGAAAATGCAATTTGACCCTGATGTAACTGAGATAACACCTGCAAGCTTCTGCCATACCTAAGGCAAGGGTTAGGGCCAAAAGGCAAAGATCTGGGTTCAGAAGAATGAAAAGAATGATGGTGGCAATAAGGATTACTATTATATAATTTGCTAGTAACAGGAAAAAATTTTGGAATGGTGTTACTGTCCAGGAGGTGCATTCTGCTTTTCTGCTGATGAAAAGTGCTGATCACTACCCATTTTGATTTTTCACCAAAATATGAAAAATGCCTTCAGAGTAGTAGTTTTCTGGAGGCTTGATCCTGAAGGACTAGTCCCAACTCTGAGGGTCCATTGGGACCTCAGCAGAGTTTCTATGGCACTGCTGGTGTTTCAATGCTCAGTTAACTTTCTCTTGAGAGTGTTTGTGTGAATTTACACCCCCAAAAGATCCAGAGCTGGTGTTTTTAGTGGCCTTGTTTCTTACGGAGTAAAGGAAGGGAGAAAAATCATGCAGCACAACCTATGCCACTATTAAAACCAAAATGATAATCAGGATAGAGCAGAGAGAGCAACTTTGCAATGAAAAATATCCTAATTCACATTTTGGGTTCACACCTCTCAAACAGCTTGTGGGAAAATAGTAATAGCGACAACAATAAACACAGGAGCAACAAAAATGTGGGATCCCATTGCCTGTGCCCACAGTGAGAATAAAAAATGCAAAGCCTGGGCCACCTCGCCTTTAATTTCCTAACTGCTGTTTTGTAAGGCTGTGTCATGCTTCTCAGTTCAAACACGCTTTGGCTCTTTATTATTCATGGGCCTTTTTCTCAGTCAGTGGTGTTGAATAATAAAACAGCCCAGGATCAAATGGGCCAATTCTCCACGCCTGACACCAACTGCTACTGTTCGCTGGGCTCTGCCAAGCGTTGCCTCTGATAATGAGTGGGATTTGGTTAAACAGTAAATTAATGAATAATGAAATATCCAGGTTGATCAGTTAGAGAGCACGCTTGCCTTGCCCCCGGCCAAGTGCTGGGGGCAGAAATTACTCTCAAACGGCACTTGCCTGTGTGCTGGGCTGGATAACTATTTTACAGCCTATTGCTTGACAGGATGTTGGGAAGGGGGCGAGGGGAAAGGGGGAGGTCGGGGAAGCAGAGCGGGCAGGGCAATCTCCTTATCACCCCGCACGGAGGGCAGAGGGGGCCGCTTTGGGGCCGTACAGACCCCCTAGAAGGGGGAGAGGGTTGCAGAGCTGAAGGAGGCTGGGAAAAGGATGAGCTCCCTCTTAGATCTCCCTCTCCCCTCTGCCAACTTTGCCACTATTATATTGGTGGTATTATTGTTACTTTTATATTTTTTTCCTGGTCAGGATTACCTTGACCCTGACCATCACGGGGGCTAACCCAGCTTTCACCCCCCTTGCCCTATCACCGTCAATTCTCGCCTTGGATCAGCCCTGGTCTAGATGTTTCAGACCGGGGCCATCCCTCCGGGCAGGACTTGGAGTCCAGACTGCATGAAGAGAGTCCCGGAGCCGTGTCAGGTGTTTTTGGCAAATAAAAGAGCCTGTGAAAGGCTGCCTGCACGGGATGGAGCATAGAAACAGAGAGATGGAAAAAAGCAATGTGAAAAGGAGAAAGCCACCCTGTACCCTTCATTTTCTGCGTCGGGAGAAATAAGTGGCTGTAAAATATTTCCCGCAGGTCAGTAACAAAAGTACCTATATGTACACAAACACACAGGCACGATTTTTAAGGCTGGAGGAGGGGGAAAATCCCTACTCGACTCTCGCACCGAAGTTCTCCGGAACTGCACCCTAGCTCAGGGTGTTTATTTGGGATGGTAATATTGCTCCACATCGGCGAGAAAACCGCTACAATTATCACCTTTTATCCAGAAGGGAAACTCTCGGCAACCAACTCAGCCCATTTTTTAATTTTTTTTAGCGGTTATTCTTTCCAAACTTTCCAAACAAGCCCCAACTTCCTAAACCAGAGCAAGGGGAGGGATTATGAGGTAGAATAATGTGTACATATTAAAAATAAAAGAAGGGAGTAGAAAACCCATCTGTTTCCAAAATACGGATTTACAAGTCGAGGCTCAGTTCCTTTCGGTCTTCTCATCTCACTCCTAAGTTAAAGTTTAAAGAAACTTGTGGAGCGTAAGGAGAAGGAGGTTTCTGCTTCGCCCCGGCCATCGCCCCCATCCTCCCCCAGCACCTGCCGGGAGCAAGGAAAAGCCTCCGGGCTCCGGCTGCGATGGCAAAGTCCCGGGAAAGCAGAGCTAGAGGGGTTTATAGAAAGTCTTCTTCACTTTCTCAGTCTGCCTTATTCATCTGGCTGCACGGCTGCTGGGATGAACAGGCGGTCTGGGGGCAGGTTAAAGCCTATGTTTACTTTATTCCTCGAGCAAAACCATCTCTCACATTCACCGTTTAATCTTAATAACAAAATCCAGAAATTTTCGTTTTCAAATATTTCACCTCGATGCCTTCTGCGTTATACCCATTTAAAATGCATTTTTAAATCTAGACTGTTTCAGTGAAAACCATTTACCTAAAAAAATCTTTTCTAGCCCCTTTTGCGGTTCTTCCGCCACCACCCTCCATAATTACCAGCTATTGTACTGTGATTTTTTATATAGAACTGGAAACAGGCTCCCTTTTTCCCAGCCAAAACAAGAACTCTCTGCACTGGAAAAAAGCGGAGTTTAGGGGTGACCGGGGCTTATCTCGTCCTGATTGTACCTCACAGCTTTTTAGGAAAACTATAGCTTTCGATTAAGTCGCTGGGAGTTTTGCAGGAGGAAAAAGCTGCCAGGTGATGCTTTATGCACCGAGATAAACTATTGTTAGCGCTGGTTTCATGAGGCAAAAGATCTTCCCTGGTACTTTGATGGATTTTTACAAGGAAAAGAAATGCTCACACACATTCCATTCACCTTGGCTTTTTAAACGAGTAAAACTATGGGTATAATTGCAATTGTAGACAATACTCTTCATAAATCTCAGCACTCACTAATTTGTCACCTGGAAAGAACCAAAGGTTTTTGTTTTAAAGGAAATGTTCCTCAGGACCTGAGGAAAACATCCTCCTCTCCTGCTGTCAGGAGATGCGGGCGATTTCCCTGTGTATTTAACAGGACTAATAATCGCCAGCACAGCACCTCCCCACGCTGGGGAGCCGTGGAGGTCCCACTGCACTCAGAAGAGTGCCTTTTGCTTTGCAAACACCTTGCAAATGTTAATTTTTTTCTTCTTTGTGGATTTTTTACATTTGCCCCTTCCGGGGCCGGAGAGGGTAAAAGCATTCTTGTCTTTGAAAATTCGGATGAGAAATACATGCGCAAACGCACATACACACACACTTTTTTCATTTTAGTGTTGTTTGGAGGAAGCTCTAAAGTAATTGCGGTCATTTCGTAATTGCGTGAGATTCTGAGTTTTTTCCGTCTTCATATTAAGGAGAAAGTATAAAGACACTCTTAACTCTTAAGCTCCCAGAGATTTATTTCTCCCTCCCTCAGGGAGCGTTAACAGGCAGAGGGGGGATCTCGCTGGAAGGGAAATCGGGGCAGCCTTTCTCCACTGGGACACCGGGATGTGCGGGAAGCAGCAGAGCCCTGCCCTGAGGGGAGAGCGCCGGGAGGGATCCGCCCCTTGCATCGGCTGGACTCTATTGCAAGGGTTAAATTCCGAAGGCGAAAATAAGGAATATTTTTCTTTTTCCCTTAACTCATAAAAGTGATGTGCGAACGGAACAGTCTATGGAACTACCCGCACTTGTGACACGACGTGTGACACAATGTCTGGTACAGCTGTGCACACACACAGACACACCTGGGGGAAAATACGTGTGGATGCCTGTTTACGAGACAGAGAAAACAAAGGAATTCGGTGAATATATTGGTCCTGGGGATTATTTAAGACATTTGACTAGTTCCGTCATAGGGACACCAGATGTTATTTATGTTGTCTCGTATAAGTGTGGGCCATACCATGCAGGTGGGGAGGGAAAAACAGGGGAAAAAACCACAAAAGGAATAAAGAAAAGAAAGGAGCTCACCCCAAAGGGATGAACGACAAAACTGATGTTTATGACTATATAAATCACGGTGAAGTTTTATAATGGAAACTAGAACTACCTGAAGTTTAAAGCAAGAGAATGGGGCAAGGCAGGAGAAGAGGAGGGAGGGAAGGTCCCTGCTGGTGGTGGCTGGGAAAGCAGACGAGAACCCAGCGCGATGCAGAGGAGAGGTGGTGCTGAGAGAGAGAAAGAAAGAAAATGAAAGGAAAGGAAAGAAAAACAGAGAAAAGAAAAGGATAGAACAGGGNAAAGAGAGAAAGAAAGAGTGAAAGAAAGAGCGAGAGAATGAGAGAGCGAGGGAAGGAAGGAAGGAAGGAAGGAAGGAAGGAAGGAAGGAAGGAAGGATGGAAGGAAGGAAGGAAGGAAGGAAGGAAGGAAGGAAGGAATCTGTTCTTGGCTTGTTCAAGATCGCTGGGAAAATGTAGTGAAGAAGAGAAGATCACAGGAATATTTCTGTTCTCCTGCCACCAGCAGAGCCCAGTGTTCCAGTGTCCGAGTCCACCCCGAGCACCGCTGGCTGCAAGGCGAGGGGAGCGGGAGGAGACCCCGGCCCCGGGGCAGGCAGGACACACCGCTGCCTCCCGGAGCAGCGAACTGCACTTTGTTGTAAACATATACATGGATGTGCTTTCAATTTGCAACCTTGACAGTGTCCCCTGGAGCCTGGGAAACTCCCGGGCTGGTGAGCCCTTTCTCGTCTCGTCGGGTCCCGTTTTAAAAGGAGCCCTCGGTTTTTACAAGCGGGTGCTTCTTCCGAGTTACAAAAGACCTTTCCCTGGTGCATTTGCTTAGGTTTTGGGTTTTTTCAGTCCTCTCTTTACGTAACTGTTGCACAGTTCTTGGACAACAGAGAAACTTCCTGTTTCTCCCCTCTCCTCCTAAACAACCTCCCCCCAGACTCCACTGGGAACGACGAGGGCTGTTTTGAAAGGTTTCATGCAAAACATGTGCTGTACTAAAAATAATACCATCGGTGTGATTAAAACAAAAGCAAACAAAACAAAGTAAAAAAGCATGGCATGCAGCCTGGCTTTGGGGAATCAGCTCCAGTGCCGCTGGTATTCCCAGCCCACTGGCATCCTTACCCCTACACCTGCCTGCAGCTGGGTCAGAGGGGTTCAGGAGGGGAGGTTTGGAGTTCCCCACTCCCAGCCTTGCAAAGCCCCTGTAAACAGGGATTCCCTTTGCTCTTTTTCTCGCAGCTCCGCTGCTCCCCCACCTCGTTTTCTCCCTGCTCGGACCTCAGGCTCTGGTGCCCCCGTCCCTCCATCCACCCACCCACCCGTCTTCTCCATCCCGGGCCCCACAAACTTGCTCCGGGCGTTTTTGCCATCACACCACGGAGAGAAAGTAGGTCACGGCTGAGTCCAAGCCTGGCTGAGGCCGAGGCAGCCGAGCCTCCAAAGCTTTCCCATAAAACACACTTTGGGGTCGTCGTTTGCAATGTTGTTTGGTTTTGGTTTTTTTTTATTATGATGAAGATGATGATTTATTTTGGACACCTTGGGCGATCAGCTGAGCCGGCTCCTGTAGTCCAAGCTGGAAGGAGAGGGAGAAGGGAGGTAGTTTGGGAGATGGAGGTGGGGATGGATTTATTTTTCGCTATTCCCCCACCCCCTCCGAGAAAAATATTAAGTTGCAAAATCCAATCCACTGCCTGCTAGGGCTCCTGCATCTCTCCGTCTGCCTTCTCCAACCACCGCTCTCTCTAAAAACCAGGAGACAAACCTCAACCCAGACGCCTTCAGAGCGGGTATTTAACTGAAATAGTTCACTGAAGTAAAAACGAGGCTTTAAAACGGTTTTCCACCCTTAGGGCTCCCTGTTCAAGCACACGTGCGTGTTTGTTTTCAGGGCGACTGTGTGGAGGGTTAAGCTGACAGTCTATTCCAGGAAAAAAAAAAAAAAAAAGAAAGAAAAAGAAAAAAAATGTTTTCTATACCAGTAAAAAACCCAACTAATTAAAAAATCCTGAAGCCCTAATCTGTCCCCCCTTCCTCCTTCCCCCGAGCGCAGGGTAAACCCCGAGTCACTCCGGAGTGGCTCCGGGTTGGCCCTGGGGATCTTTCTCTTCCCTGAGCTCTGCGGCGATTACAAACCTAAATAAAGCCGATTTGGGAACGCTGGGGAAGGGAGGGGGGGAAGGTAGAGAAAGAAGTTTTCGTTTGATTATTTGCTTTTGCTAATTACTGGTGCTGCAGGTGTAGAGCCAAAGGTAGAAAATAATCCCTCATTATGAATACGAACATCACTCCCGATCTCTATAGAAGAGTATATATAAATATACATAAATATACACATCTCCAGGTATACATAAGTCACATATACAATAACAGTAACACGGCAGTGGGTGGAAAAGAAAGTTTGCTGGTGTTGCAGCCTTACATAACATTTTCTTTTAATGGCTCATACTTTAAAAAGAAGATTTACTCCTAATTCAGCTGGTTAAAGCAAAATGAAACGAAAGCTCACATTAACATGACATGAGGTTTATTATAGGTCTACTTAGAATGAGGAGGTAAGAGTGGGGAAAAATATGGACACTTTTGAGTCAGACAGAAATAAAATACCAACATTTCTGAGAAGCAATATTTATTGTCTTTTTTTTTTTCTTTAATGTAGAGACATGTCCTGAATTTCCCCAAATCCTAGATTGGGAAAATAAAGACTTCTTGGCGTTATAAGTAAATCCGTCTGCAGAATCAAAGCAGCACCAACATTCAAAAAAACTGAAGAGGAAAATACAACAAAACACAACAATCTCTTTTTTTTTTTAATTCTTATTCTTATTATTTATGTAAATCAGGTCATCACTGGACAAGAAACCAATTTCTACCCATTACCATAACAGCTTGTCTATAAAGAACAGAAAAATTCAGATAGGATACTATCTAGTCAAGCGGGATTTTTTTTCTTGGTTTTATTTTTTCTTTCTTTTTTGTTTGTTTTTTTATATACTTTTTGTTTCTAAATTCCCCCACCCATTCACAGAGGTATAGAGTCACAGATAAATAACCCAAAAACTACTTGCTCGCCATATTTACACATTCCCGTTAAATTAAGCATAAATAAATATATACAAACTCAATACTGAATGCCTCTCCGCATTTCTTCTCAGGAAGAGTCGATAAACTGATATTTCTCACTGCATGATCAGATTTTCAAGAAGAGGAGGAGAAAGGGATCATTTGGGGCATAAAAGGAGAATTTATATTATTTTTTTCTTTCATCTTTCCAGTTTCTCATTTGCTTTTTCAGAGTTTTACATTTGTTCGGGGCTTTTTTTTCCCCTTTATTTCTTGCTGCACACAGTGTTTCGTCTCTCTCGAAATGTTCAGGCGTTTGCCAATGTGGTTGGGGATGTTTTCTTTTATTTTTTTTTCCCTTTGTATAAGAAAATATACTATTTGTAAAAAGCCTACGGTCTCTCTCACACAGGGAAGCCGGAGGGGAGGGGGAGGTTGGCCGGATCGATCTGGCAACGCTTACGGCAGCTGAAACAAGCACCAAATTCTCCGAGAAACGCATTAAAACGGAGCCGGACAGGTCTGTGTGATAAACGGGTCAGAAAGAGATGAGCAGGGGAAGGGAATAAGCCCTTTGGGCACAGCTAAAGGTCTTAAAACCATCCTTCCCCACCTCCCTCCCGGCCCCAAATGCAAATTTGGGGATTTGGGGAGAGGTTGGCCTGGGATGCAAAGGGACTTTAAACAGCTTCTCACAGAGAATTTCTATTAGGTGGGACAAGACACGACCCGATTTTAAAGAAATCATCGGGTTGGAAAAGGATTCCCATAAAATTGGCTTCTTGTTTCCTTCACATCTTGTGTGAATAACAACCAAGAATAAAAAGTCAGGGAGCGTACAAAAACAAAGATCTTTCCAACAGCAAATAGAGGATTGTTATTTAAAAAAAAAAAAAAAAAAAAAAGGCAAGACTAAGAATGAAATAAAATTTACAGCAACCCACCTGTTTGGTTTGAAAACAAACTTTTCATGGTCTCTCCTCAAACTTTTCCCTTGAGTTACAAAGCAAAGCTGCCGTGTTAATCCTCCTGTTTATTGATTTATGATCCCGAGGAAACCAAATCTTTTAATAACTCAATTATCAGATAAACGTCTGAGGTGCCCCGCCAACACAAGTTGTCAGGCTGGGAAAGTGGAGGGAAGCAGGAAAATGCCTCTCAGAGGGAGGCTGACTTTATTTAGGGGGGTCCTCCGTCCTCAGCACTGATAGGAGCCACAAAGCAATGGATATTTTCCTCTGGGAGCAGCACTAAGCTAGGGGGAGAACATATGTACTCCTATGTCATTTTCTCCCTGTTGGCATGCACTCATGGATTTTGTTTCCATATTTTGGGGAGGAAATGGGGGACATCCCATTGCAGTTAATGGGAATTTGGCTTCTCAGCAATGCACAGCCTGGAATTCGCAGTCTGTCTCTTCTAGAAGACACTAGAGACAAACTGAAACTCTTCCCTCAGCCTGGTCAAGGTTTAAGTCCTGTCCAGGTGACCAAACCTGTGTCTAGGGGAGATTTCAGCAGCAGCAGGATCAGGCCCTCACACACATGTGAGCAGGTCTTTCCACAAGAAGTTCCAAGGGTTCCCTCTCCTCATCAACTCACAGAGATGACGGAATACTGTCTTCTGCAGTTAAAAGGAGCATTCCCAACAGTTCCCCAAACACAAGGAAAGACTATCCCCAACATTTCCCCAAAGCCTTCAGCTGGAAGCTCTAGGGTGGCAGGGAGCAGGTTTTCATGACTCTCCTGTGTAGGTGGGAAAGTGGAAGACTGAGACCCAACTTGGGGACTCCCCACACCCAAAATCCTCACTGGTGATGCTGGAGCCACGGGCTCCTCACAAACCCTGTTCACAGAGGGCAGACAAAGCAACATTCAATACTTTGTGCTCTGCTTCAATAAACAGAATATTCTCGTCAGCCAGAGAAGGGAGATGTGGTTTTGTGTGTTGCCATTTGTTCCTCCTCAGATACACACTCCCCCACCCTTCCTCTTTCCCACACATCACTGCTGGGACATGCCTTGCACTGGAGCCTGGATTGTCCTTCCCTAGAGGTCTGATGAAATTAGGGGAGGTTGGCAAGGGGTTGGTTTTGGAGGACTGGGGACTAACTGGGTCTTGCTTTTCAGTCTGGGGGTTCCCAGCCTTCTGAGATTGATCACCACACCTCCTCTGGTGACATCCACAGGGCTGTGCCAATCCCTGCCACAACCAAACCCACTGCAGGGACATGCCAGGGTCAAAGACTACCTCCAGCTCATCCCAGCAGCCCATGGAGAAGGGCTGCATGCCTCAGTTCCCCCATTTTCTCACAGGAGATACCTCATAGCACTCTGCCCCAGAAGAACCAAAGGTACATGGTGAGGAGCAGCTCCTCAAGGCTCAGTGCTCCCGGGAGCTGGATGATTTCTGGATTTCTATTGTCACACATATGCCCAAGTCACAAGTAGAGAACAAGACCTGAGACCTTGCTGCACAAAGCTTTGAAAAACAGAGCAGGCCCTCAGCTGTAGCTGTGTCTCAGAGAGCTAAGGACACTGAGGGTGACAAGAGGATCATTTGATTTTTTGTTTCAAGAAAATTTTGTTGAAGGCTGTTGAGAGTATTGCTGAGATATTTCTCCCCCACTATCCACTTTGGAAGATATCTAGAAATTAAAGCAAGGCTAAGGTTTCTCTATTGTTTCTCTCTCTCCCTTGTTTTGAGTTCAGATGGGCCTGCTTGGGGTGGTGGGATTGCAGCTTTAACAGGGATCTTGGGGGGAGGCCTGACCCCATTGGAGTTTTGCCAGTGACTCCAGGAAATTACCCACACCCAGTAACTGTTCTGACATAAGCAAAAAGATGTGTTAGTGCACAAACCCTACCCCACTGAGAAACACATGCAATTACCCAGTACTGCAGAATCCAAAAACGAATTCATATCCTTACACCTCGCTGTTATTTTTACCAGAAAAGACATAGAAATGTATGTTAAAAAAAGAGAGGAAAGAAATAAGACTTCCCCTCCACCCCCACCACCCCAAATCATATGCATAAGACATCCTGTCAGACACCAAACCACCAAGAAAAATATTGGAGTTAAGAAGTTTTTCCCCCCCTTACTACACCGACTTGTTCTAAAGCAAGAGTCACAAGACATTCTTTCAAAAAAGCTTTCTAAGAGAAACAGATTTCCTCAGACTGAGCTCAGAAATCAGGATATTCCCTGGCAAACCCTCCCCACTCCCATCACGAGGAGCCAGCTCACATGGCAATCCTTTCCTCCCTGGGTAGAGAACCCTAGTGCCAAGGAAGTGCAGTAACATTCAACACAGCTCTTATGTTCTTTGCAACAGTACACCTCCATTTCAACTTATATTTTTATCTTGTTCAAATTATTCCCTTTGAGCTTCTTTAAAGAAGTGCACCTACAGAATTCAGTAACAACTGGCTTTGATTTGAAAAAGCAAAAAAAGCAAAAATAAAAAGTATCAGAATATCAGAATTGTGGATTTTTTTTCTCTGTACCTGATATATTGTGTAGGGATCTCTAGTCCTCTTTGAAGAAGCTCATAAGCCAAGCGGGCAAAGCTTTAGGAAACAGAAGAAAATAAAATAGTGCATACTCCTGAGAAAGAATTACATACTCATATCACTCATTTTTTGTTGTTGTTAACAGTTCTTTAAAAATGGGGGAAGATATCTCTCACACACACTAGTCAAAGAAATTAAGGACTGAAACATTGGCATAGTTAGGAATATAAAACTCCCTAGAGAAAAAGAGGAGATCTCAGAAAATTAAGAAATCAGATAGAGCTGACATTTTACCAGACCTTACTTCCAAATTTTGCAACCCATTATAGACAAGGCATTTGGCCATCAAAGACAAGTACTAAATTACAAAGGTATGTTTGCATGCATTAATATGTGTGACTATACACACATATTTTATATATATATATGTATATATATTCACATATATACATATATATACACAAACATACATGGGAAATACAACCCCCCTAAGGAGTTATGTGTGCACATGCACATATGCACACACATATAGGCACACACGCACCCAGACACACCTGTAAACGCTGGTAATCTAAACAGAGAGTCTGTCTAGACCAGGAAAAAAAAAATAGTTCTTAAAAAATAGAGTTGGCTAATTCAACTGAGCTACAGAGACTTGAAACTCCTCTTCTGATGGCACCTAAAGTTAAGACGCTGCCATGAATGCAGCTGGTGTTGATGGCTTGGTGAGAGGTTTGTGCACTCACCTCCCCTCCTTTCCTAGTCTAGACAGAACCAGGGTGGTGAGATGAGATGGGAAGAGCTGGGAGAAATTAAGTGATGGGGTTGCTCGGAAAGGAACACTCTGGAAGATCATTTTAGTCAAGGTGGAGACAGGACATTGTTGAAAACAAAAAGGATGAAATAAAAAATAAAAGCTAGACAGACCGTGCAGCTCAAGAAATCAAAGCACTGACACCAAAAAGGTTTCTGCGATTTCTTCCAATAAGTTATTAATTTCTTTCTTTTATNTAAAAAATGTGAAAGAACAGAAGTGGGAAAAAAAATCCTGGTGGTTGTCTTCACATGTTCCTGGCAAGAGACTCTGAACCACTGGTCTTGCACCATTGTGCTCCTCTGATCTTAAATTATTGTCTTTCTTTTATTATTCTTTTTATTTTATTATTATTATTTTGCCCTACTTAAAAGAATTCTTCCAAAGCCCAATCCAGTATTTTTAAAGCTAAAATTAAGACGGTTTTGTTTTAAAAGATTCTCTCTTTTCTCCTTTTATTTATGTAATTTTTTTCTTTTCCTTTCCTTCTCTCTAATTTTTTTCCTCTCTCTCTCTCTCGCTCTTTCTCTCTCATTTTCTGTGTTTCTCTTCCTTGTCTCCAGTTTTACTACCTGGTCCTTCGCCAGATGTGTGCCTGTTAGCAGTGTTGTTGTTCAAGAACATCTTGTCCATGCCTTTGAGAGCTTCAGTCAGGTAGTTTTGAAGGGCCGTGAGGGCAGCACAGATAGCGGGGGCCCCAAAGCCGTGAGTGATGAGGCTGAAGTGAGTCAAGCAGCTCTGAATGCCCGGTTCCAAAATAGGGGTGGGCCGGCTGTTTCCAATGGGCGTCCTGTCCTGGGCCAAGAGATCTGTAAATTCTTTACAAAGTTGCCTGCACAGAAGAGAGAAAGGCAAAAAAGGGGGAGAGAGAAAAGTGGTTGTTAGGCTCACCCAACAGTTCCCCAAGACAACCAAGTTTGAAGGAAAGGGAAGGGTCAGGCCTGAGCTGAATCCAAAACACCCTTTTCCCACCTTCCTTTTCCCAACAGTGCTTGGGCACCAGCCATAGTGAGCCAGCAGCTCCTTGCTCAGAATGATGTTTTTCAGGGGAAAGGCTTTTGCATTTGCAGGATAACACGAGGTCTGGAGATTAAAATCTCTCGACCAGCCACAAGGATGCTTCCAAAGAACTGTAAAAACCCAGTCCCGCTTGGTGGCTCTAGAAACAATCAGGATGAAAGGGAGATGTGCCATGGGTTGGCCAACTATCCATCCTCTTGGAAGCCTGACCCTGGCTCAAAGCAGCTCCCACCATGCTGTTCCTAGAGGAAAACACAACCATGAACTCAGAGCTACTGGATGCAGTGCAGGGAAGGGCCAATATGGAGCCTCCACTGAGATTACTCAGGCTGGGCTGACTTATTGAGAAAAATCAGGACTGTGGGATTCCGTGTTAGCTTATTCATGGCATCAGGAGCAAAGTGAGCACTTCCTACTTTATTTGGTGGGGGGTGGGGGGAAGGATGACACCCCAATTAACACATCAGAGTTAACATCTGGCTCGTGTTTGTTTACTTGCATCTTTGAAAAATCAGGTTTGATTTTTCTAATGAATTCACATACACTGTCTTTTGCATTATTCTGGTCCTAAAGACCTTTCAAGTCAACAGGTGCCCAGGCAATGTCAACCCTAGGGGCTGGTGAGGTTCCCAAAGGAATAGTCTCTTCAAGGGTTCCCAAAGGAATAGTTTTTTAAGACAGATGCCTACCCAGGGACTGAAGAAAAAAAAAAAAAAAAAAAGTCAAAAAAAAAAAAAAAAAAAAAAAAGAAGCCTTTAAAAAAAGACATTCAGTTCTCATCCTCTGAAATTCTCTGAAATTCCCAGTGGGTTAAAAGTTTCAGAAAGTGAGGAAAGATAAAGGTCTCCTTCTATGTGTATTATCCATTAAGAAAGTGCAAGAGAGGAAACTTTGAATTTGGAGAACAAACAGTAATGAGTCCAACATTTTACATCTTCAAAGAGCAAAGCAGGGTCTGTGAGCAATTAAAGTTCTGGGACATTAATATCTTCTGACCCTGCGGAAAAGGGCAATCAAATTCCAATCACGTCTAAAAAACATCTGGACAAATTTGAGCAAATGATTTTTCAACCCTCCATATATTTCTTTAAATTACACTGTCATCAGAGGCAAGCCACGTCCCAAAGCATGAAATAAATGAGAACTGTTTGGGCTGGTATTTTTATTTCTTTCTTTTTTTCCCGTTTTTGTTTTTTTTTTTTTTTTTCTGTCAGACGAAGATGTGTGAACACTCAGGACCCACTGCCGAGGACCCGAGCCAACCATGAAGCACCCAGTTAGTAGCCTGGGAGGCACAGCCAAGTGTAAATCATCACATCCATCGGGGAAGTCCCAAGGGAGAAAGATGGGAACAGGGAGGAGGGTGCAAGCCAAGAGTCATATAGCAGTACATGATGGCAGACTTATTTTTCCCCGTTTTTCACTCTTTTTTTTTTTTTTTTAATTAAATCATATTGGAAAGACATTGCAATTTTGTAGCAGACAGACAGGTGTGTGTGAGCAGCAGGAGGGACAGACAGATATGCTGTGGAAGCAGAATATAGATTTTTGGTCACCTTTTCATAAAGATTTTTTAACTGGGGGTGGCTTGGATATTATGTACAGTAGCTAGGGGACAGTCACCTACAATCTCTACAGGGGCAGGAATCCCACTGCAAAGGGATGCAGAGGCCTATAGGGTGATACGAGCATCCTTCTTCCCCGCGGGGCCATTGGAATTTAGGAATTTTTTAGCAAGAAATTCCTCTTGCTTTCCAAGCGTGCTCAGAGGGAGGGTTTAGAGAGTGGGAGTATTTTCTCGGGAAAGGACAGAAGAGAAGTAGTTAACTTCGCACTCACTTTGTAGCAAGCAGCATGTTTTTCCTGGAGTGGAGGTCGCTGGGGTCTGTGTGCTGTCTGTTCAGGTACTCAGAAACAGCTTTGGCTGGGAACTCCGTTTCACAGATGTACCCAAAATCCCGAGCTAAATGAACGGCCTCACCTGGAGGGAACGAGACTGGAGTTAACACCTCCGGGCACCTCCCCCGGGCTGGGCTGGCTCTGACTCGCCGGGGCACCGGGAGGAGCCCACTGCTCCTCTGGGAGAGACCAGCTCCTTCGGGCCGTGTTTGGAAACCTAATAGCATCATTTCCGCCTTAGGGACAGGCTCCATATATCCCTTACACTTTAGGGACAGGCTCCAGGTAAAGACTCCCTCCACGAGCCCTATTTTGGGGACAGAAGTTGACGGGACAGATTTTGAGCTGATGAGATTTGACTTTGCTACAATGCACTTGTGTTGGTTTGTACCCATGCAGCTGGTTGTGCAGAATGGAGGGAAAAGTACATACACACACACACCACACACAGCGAAAACTTTAAAAGTAACTGTCCCCCCAAAAAAGGGAAAAAAACAAAGGGGAGGGGAAAGTAGTCAAATCCTGAGAGACTAAAGGACCCAAACTTCTCGTAAGGGCAGAGAAACCATTCCTGTTTCAATATATCAGATCATTGTCCAAAACTTCACAGATGTGGATATATTGTGAATATTATTGTTAATTCTTTGTGGGACATTATTTACACACTTTATCCACACACGGCGCACTTGGATCATGATCCCAGTTATCACCACATCTATAAAATTATGGAGATGACTGTATTTAGCCCGATGGCAATTTAAAAATCTGCATTTTTAATTGACCATCATGCAACAGGAACTCTTCTCTGCCCGGTGGAAAGATAATTTTTGTCAACCTTTTCTGTGAAAAAAAAAAAAAATTATTATTCTAATTCTGATCGTCACTTTTCCTAGCTGCCTGGTTTCAGGTTTCTTGCCTCCAGAGGTTTGTGTCATCCAACTCCTACTGATGTACTTCATGCCACGAGAAGACAGTAGCTGCAGAAATAAGGAAAAGAGGAGGGGAAAAAAAAAAACACCTCAGACTCTAGGGGGATTCCACCAGATTATGGCTCAGACCCTCTAGAATAAAGTATTAAATCCTTTAAAGCATCGCCTGGGGGGCGAGGAAGAAGATTTCCAACACGCAAAACAGGTACGTTTAATAACTCCAGGACCACATTATCTTTAACTATCAGGAGTTGCTTTCCAACGTCATCTCCTGCTTTCCAATGCTTCTCGCTAATCATCAAACCGGTTAATGGAGGCGAGAGCAGCCGGCAGAGCCCGGAGGAGGGGTCCCCGCTCCGGGCAGGGTCCTCCCAGGCAGCACTCGGGCAATCGGGGCCGGGAGCCACCGGAGCGTTCCTGCTCCCGGCGATACAGGAGCAGCAGCGCTAAAGCCTGGCTGGTATGAGGAAAAAAAACCCAAAAAAACCCAAACCCAAAACCAAAACAAAACCAAACAAACAGAAAAAAACCACAGCAAAAAAACCCAAACTCCATCAGGTGCAGGTTCTTCCAAAAGAAGGGAGCTCTCTGGAGGATAACTATTGATTTGTAAGGGAATCAGGGGAGAGGAGGGGAATGTACACCTTGCTGCACACTTGACATAGATTTTAGCATCACTACACAACCTCACCGGCTTCTGAGCCTCACATCAGTTTCAGGGAGGGGCTGCTGCTGCTGTGAATTGAGTGCACAGCGTTCTTCCGTTCACACAACGGGAGTGAAGCTGCACTAACCCGGGCCCTCAAGGGCACTTGTTAGCCACGAAACCTTTCACATCTTCTACAGCGAGACCCTATATCTGTAACCTACTCTGTGCTTTGCACGCTCGGCATCACCTATATGCGGGTACCAGGAGGAGCTCCCGCCTCTCAGCCCCCGTCTTCGTGCGAGCCTGCCTTGAGCTCTGCATGCGGTGAGGTCTTATCGCTCACATAACTCAATCAAAAGAGTTGAAAAGTTAGTATCTAGCACAAATATTTATGCACGCTTATATGCAGAGGAGATAAGTGGATTATTTATATGCCTCTCGGTGTGTATGTGTAATGCAGATACGTATAATTCATAATTGCATCCATACTATTCCGGCTAGGTTTTTTTTGGAGAAGGTCCAACTTCTCTCAGCATAAACACGCATATACCCTAAACTTATTATTGGCTCAAAATTTTCCTTTTCGGTACAGTAACAACAAATCAAAGAAACACGGGCGGCCACCAAAATAACATTAGTTGACTTGAAATGAGTTGAAACTTCAGTCTCCTCTTCCCTCTATCCTTCCCCAGGGATAGCTGCCCTTTTTGTTCAGCTCCAGCCACTTTAAGAGAAACCGAGCTCCGGAATTCTTAAATTGTTCTGACTTCTTGGAGGGGGAAAAAAAAAAGTAATTTGTTTGTTTGTTTGTTTTGCCATTGCGAGTCCTGTCGTGGCCATAAATCAGCTCGGGAGGAGCGAATTAGCGGGAGGATGGAGTAGATGTGGAGTCGGAGAGCACAGGCTGGAATAGCAATGAGGAATGGGATTGCCCTGCAGAATTACACTTACACACGTATGTCCACACATATATACACACGTACACACATATACACACTCCCTCATTCTTGCCACCAAGAGGGATCAATGATCCTGCAGCCAGGGACTTCATTTTTGTGAACGGGATCCTTAACCGTGCCGGTGTTCCTCCTAACCCGCCCTGAATTTCACCTCTGCAAGGTTTTCCCACCTGATCCCGAAAGTTGGTGGGTTTTTTTTCTGGTTCGTAAAATGTCAGACACGGGTTCAGAGCAGGCAGGGGTGTGAAGGGAGCTGCGACCTTCGGCTTACCTTCCACCAGGGAGGTGAGTAAAGTGACATTTGCGGCCTTACGCCTGCCGGCTGGTAAATTCAAACCGATTTTTTCTAGCCTTTCTCGCAAAGATCTCCCCCCGTTTTTCGATTTGGCTCTAGAATTGCAAAGAAATTAACATCGTGATTAACCCCGCAGTGTTCCTGGAAGAAACGTTTAGTCTGTGCAGTCAGCGGAGCCTGGGAGGGTTTTCACTCCACGTTAAGGACTTTGGGGGTGTTGATTTCTGCTCGGCTTTGCTGAGATTTGCTTAATTTCTCCCAGGGGTAGGAGCGGGGATGAACCCCCTTTTCTCCCTGTTTTATCCAGGGAAATCAAATAATGACAAACAGCAATAATTAATGGAAATGCTTTCATTTAGAGAGCAAATGGGTTCCTATTGTATGACACTAACTTGTATTAAGATGGAGTAAAGGGATGGGCAGAAAGGTGGAGGAGGATTCAATCCTCTGTTATTATAGGAAAGAGGCAGAAGGGAAAAAGGAGATAAAGAAAATCTGAAAGGCTCGAAGGGAGAATGTATGCGCCTGTGGATAAATAGAAAAGGAGGAAAATATTTATTAAACCATTTCGCGTGTGTGTGTGTGTTCTTGTGCGGGAAGGCGATGCTGAGAGGGAGAGCTCACCTGAGGCAGAGTGCGTTATAAAGAGGGAATAGATCGCCTGGGGGAAGATTTGGATATCTGTCGGAGGTTACTGATAAGGGCAATAAAAGGATGAGTGAGCTATAGGTGGGAAATTCAAAGCTATTGTTCGAACGCCCATACATATGTAAACCCCCAGGGATAAAATCTTGCCACCTGCGAAGTCAGGGAGAGTTTTGGCACCTGACAGGGGAGTCTATCCCAACTACCCCTTAGTTCTTTACTTAAAATTTGTTTAAGAATTAGTAGTCACACTTAGCAAAAGGAAACCAGAAACTACAGAGAAGCCAGACTGGCTTCCCACTATTTTATGTCAAAGTAAGTAGGGCTGGATGGCAGAATTGCAAGAGAGCAGCTTTCTGTATTTCATCTACTCTGAACCAAAAGCTCGTCTAAAATTTAGATTCAAGATAGGAACTGAAGTCAGCAGCAGCCAATGATTATGTCTTGGGCCACCTCCAGAAATCCACTGAAGTCCAATAATAACGTTTCTTTACCCTGATAATTATATTTTCTACGGGATATCTCTCAGATGTTCTCCCTGCTCCATTTGTGGTTGTACAAAAGGAGCAGGCAGGTTAGCATCTGTAAGTAAAAATCTCTGCTGCTCTCACTGACAGCTGAACAATGATTACAGACATTCACGTGGAACAGTATCTATTTTAGGAGACCTTGATTCTCGCGTGTGTGTTTGGGTGACTGACTGCATGTAGCAGAACTTTCCTCCTCATCTCCGGATATGGAGCCAGAGACCCCTGACGTCCTCACAGAATTTTTTTTTGTGGGTCTGAAGGGGGTACCTTAAACATCAATTTCATTTTAAAACAGCATAGAGTCAATATATCCTAACTGCTGCTACAGGAGTTGTCAAGATATTTCCTCCTCTAAGATTAGCGACTTTTAAACATGATCTGAAATTTATTCATTGTCAATTTATATACACTTTTTTCCTGTCTAAATGTTTATACACATTTTGTTCCTGTCTAAAAATTATACTTTTCCTCCCAGTTTGATGTCTACCTCACACATAGAAAATGAAATCTTATGTCCTCTCAGCCTGAGTGGGTGAACTGGTACCTCGTACTGGTACCACATGGCTTCTTCTCTGTTCTGACTAGAGATAGAACATTAACTCACTTTCTTACAGACAAGTCATACTGACAGTGCACAGTCCCTCAGTCACTGTCAAGAAGAAAAAGGCCTGATAGTCTTCTCAGCTAATGACCTCGGATCTTAAATTCTTGGGGTGTTTTAGAAAAAAGCAGGGTCTCCCACTTGATATGATATAGTGACAAGCAGACCTCAAGGTTGTCCCTTGCTCCCCATTTTCCTCAGTACCAATAATTCCAACTATTTTGAGGTCTTCAGCAAAACTCACCAGTACATTAGTGGGTGATTTACACAAATATTAAATAGCAAAGGCCTCAAGACCAACTGTGAGTAATTCCTCCAGCAACTTCCTCTGCATGAGGCACTGAGTTTCTGACTTTCAGAGCTTACCTGTTGATGGCTTTTCTTTAGTCAGGTACTTCCCTACCTTACAGCTTGCCAATTAGTCCCCTGACAGTTTCCATAATGTCTTGTGTCACACCACGTGTCATAATTGACATAATTGCCTGATCGTTATTGCCATATAGAGAAAGCCTCAGGGATTTACCCAGGAAATCCCTAGAAATTCATCAGGTTCTGAAATACTTCCAGTTTACCCCGAAACACACGCATCATGGCGTTTTATTTTGTCCATATTCTAAATGAGAGGTGTGAGGAGGAGTAAAGATGTGGAGTGTGTGCATGTACAATAGGAACAAAATCTTTCCATCTCAGTTCCTTCATTTGTGACTAAACAAGGCCAAATCTTTCTCTACTCTCCATACATTCATCTCAATGTCTGAATGCTGAATATTTTCACCTTATCACCACCGTTAAACACACAGGCTATGACAAAAAGATCAATGCATATTGGCAGTCATCTTTACTGTTGACCAAGTGTTTCTGGTGCCTGAATGGAGGCGCACACATGGGCATGTTCATGCACTCCCCCCCAGCCTCTTACCTTCTAAGTACTCCTCCTAGGAGGGATGCGTTCAGACACTCTGGAGGGGAAAGGCGTCTCTGAACTTCTCCCACAGTTACTTTATATTTTGAAGTTGAACTAAGCAAAGACAAGCGGCCAGGTACAGAGCAAAACACCTCTCCGGTATTGACTGAAATTCCACCCAGGAAGCCATCTTTATTCATCATCAAAGAAGTAACAGATTTTGGAGGAACCGGAACTGGAGAAAGAGAAGGGGAGGAGGGGAGAGAGAAACCATAAACCATCACGCCACGAAGGAGCACAGGATAACCACAGTCTCTCTGACATGCACAGAACAGCAAAATGAAAGGGAATTTTGAGTCTCTGGCTACCTTCAGCAACCTAAAGGGTGCTGCTCCCCCAACCTCTAGGAAACTGCTCCATGAATGATGGATGGAGAGAAGGGTGGTACAGTACAGCCTCTATGCAGGGTTTAATCATTGGGAAATAAAATACGTATTGGCAAGCACCTGGCAACTTTCGGGTTTGAGCCTGTGTCTCACCCAGAGCCCCCCGATGCCTTTTGTACAACGGACAGCGCCTTTCTGGAGGGGAAAAAAAGAGGAAAATTTACTTTTTTGGCTAATGTTTCCATTACTGCTTAGCTGAGCCAGGAATAAATTCACTACACGAAGGAAGTTGCTGTCTTAAATAAGTATCAAGGCTGGAGGATACAGCAACGAGAAGACAGCTCTGTTATTGCTTTGTGTTTTTATTAAGTCTGGTTTATGAAATAAAATGAGTCTTTTCCTTCAGAAAAAATGAACACCAGGAAAAGAATATCTGGTTCTACCATGGTGTTCTCCACTCTGATCATATTATGCTGTCCGTGAATTATTAGGAACTCTCCTGCCCCTAAATAAAGCCGATTTAGTTACTGTAACATATATTTAAAGGTGGTTATAGGGAAAAAAATAAAAAGAATACGATGAAGTGAAACTAAACAAAATAAAACCATGTTGTTGTGTCTAAGATAAAACGAAATATTTCTTTTCTCTGAGAAACCAGTGAGGTTATTTTAAGAGTAACCAAGGGGATTATAATGAACAAATTCCTATAATAGCTACCAGACACACTCAGAAATAAACAAAAAATTGGCTAACTTAAAAATGAGTGCAATTCCCTCATGACATGAATTTTGTTTACAAATGAACTTAAATAGCTCTCTCATAATTGTGTGTAACTGTTATGATTTACAGCAGGTGCTCTAATCAATCACCCAATCACTTTAATTTATAGGGAGCCTCGCTGCATTTTCCCAGTTGTTTCATTTCTGCAAGTAATTGATAACAAACCGTACTTAAGGTATGTTTTATGCAGGAGTTAATAAGAGCTGACAGCTGCTACTGCTGCTTCCTCTTGGATTCACGGCAACACGCGTTTCCTTATAGAAAATATACTCCAAAATCGGGGGTTTTGCTGGTGGTAGAGCCCTGGCAGTCCAGCGGGCATGTTTCAGAGGAGAAGACTAATTGATTACACACCCCCTTCGAGCAGATAGTACTTCACAATCTCCCGTTTCCACTCAATCAATTGCAAAACCAATTCGGCAAATAATAGGGTTCTATTATGCACATATGCCAGCTATTTAGGTGGTTATAATACATGTCAGTTAAGTCATAAAAGCCCTGTTTATTTGCAACATATCTGGAGAATCAAACCATTAGGGTTGAGCGGATATTTAAGTCGTCTGGAGCTGCTAAACAATAAGATCGGGTATCCTAATATATTACCAAGTGCTAACTACTGGGCAATTGCCAATTTTATAACCTCAGTGTATGGAATAGACACAACCGTGTTTCACTGTTTTTATTACAGATCATTTCCTACTGCCAGACCAGACCTCCACAATAAAAGCCCTATAACAGCTAAAAACCAAAAGGCATGTCGATTTTAGATATACATTTTGCTTCATATGCCTTGTATATAGTCTCTAGTATAAACAAATTATTTTGAGTGGCTTGACTTCAGGGAATCGGAAAGTGAAATGGATTCCTATTTCTCTATTATTTTTACTTAGGCACTTTATACAGCTCATAAAGGCGGTTTCAAATAGTTTGAGAACGGCTCAGAAATAGTTATAAAAGAGTTAGAGGCCTGCTCCTGCCTTCCTTGCTATTAATAGGATTTTTTTTTTGCCATTGATTCTAGGAGAAGACTTTTTTTTTTTGTAACAGAGGTAGTACCAGCAGATCAAAAATTATATATATTTTTTTTCCAACGTTATACATAAATATATAGCTTATTTAATGCACGATGTTCTATTTCAGTGAAGCATCAAGTTAAAAAAAAATTGATATAAAAAAAATTTAGATTAAAGCAGTGCCACCAGACAGATTTTTATGACCGGCTTTTTTTTTCTTGGGACAAACACATGGGCTCAGTGGTTCGAGTACACCTTTACCGTGGCTATATTTAGTGACCAGTTTATCAGGTCACTGTCCAGTGAACTGAGAAATTAAACAAGAGGCAGCAATTCCACGAACATCTGATCTTGGTCCAAACTCACTAAAGAGAGAAGGACCCGTGCAATGCTTAAATGCACCTCACCCCACTCGCTTTGGCCTTTTGGAGCACTCATTACATTAGTTAACCTTTGAAATATGGACTTTCACGTGCTCGGTGGTTTTTTTTTTCCCTTTGCAAATTGCTTTTGGGAAGTAGGCTGGCTCCCTTCCCTGCTATGCTGAGAGCTCCTCAGCTTTTCTTCCTAGCACAGTTTCCCTGAAAAGGACCGTAGGAACATACCCATCAGCTGGAGTCTGATAGCTCTGAACCCATTTTAGAGGCTTGCCAGGCGGTGTAAGCATATCTATTGCAATTTCATAGCTTCAGAGAGATGTATTCTATCTAGACTCTATATCTTCTGTAAATTACCTAATGCTGCCTCAAAAAAGTGTTTGCCATGGAATGAATTATCTCTATCTATATCATATCTATATGTTTATCATGGCTAGAGCTTTTCAGATATAGCCCAGACATCACCAGAGATAACAGAACGTGGAGGTTTTGTGGGTGAAGGGATCTACACGTCCGTGTGTGCAGCTGCATGTGTCAAATCCCTGCGTGTATGTAAATAAACCCTAATGCAGAGTATATTTTTAGCCGATGTTAACTTTCCCAGTTGGTTAGGGATGGCCATAACTGCTGAAATAATACAGAATAACACACACGTATCCACGCAGCTTGCTCACCACTCCTGCTTTCACTTTATCCCGTTTACTTCTTGTTATCCCCAGCAGAAACTGTTCGATTTTCTTTCATTCCCAAACTATTTGCTGTGTGTGAACAGTCACAAATACATAATTCCCCCTTTCAAAATCTCTGCCTTCTCCCTTCTTTTATATTTCTTTATATATTCCCTTTCTCTCTCTTTTTATCTCTCCTTTCTCCTTTTCCATCTCTGTAC